>JAOEGS010012573.1:0-21875 GCA_025447755.1 Corythornis vintsioides | reverse complement strand
ATTAAAGAGGCCACTTTCCTGCACAGCACTGGAATTGGAGCTGAAATAAAACATCTCCTTCACTTTCCCACACGATGCCCTTTGGTTTAATTTATTGGAAAGCTGAGTGAACCTCTGGCCTGTAACAGCAATATCTGTCTAGCAAGAGGCAAATACTTGACATTGTGCTGTATGCTCTGGTGAGTGCCTGACACACCTATTCCATCTCTCTAGTGCTGTGGAACCAGGCAATTCTCCTTCAGCTCATCCTCAGAGCTGCAGTGTTGTATCAACCAGTTATTACCTCAGTAGATCAAATTTACATTCAAATATGCAATTCTTTTCCATAAAGGGCAACAATAGCATTAATGTGACCAAAAAACATCCTTAAAGCCTTGTCTTTATTGACCAGGACCAGTGAACTTCCAGAAAAGGGTATCTTCAAAAAAAACCAAAACCATGCTGAATGCTCTAATGCTCTAATCCCTCCTATTCATAGAATCATTCAGGTTGGAAAAGACCCTTGGGGTCAAGTCCAACCATTAACCCTACTCTACAAAGTTCAACCCTAAGCCGTGTCCCACAAAAGTAGCTTTGCTATTTTTAAAACAAAGAAATTAGACTATAGCTATGTGTTATATTACAAGAGTATATTAACGTATAAACAGAATCTACTCAGAACATGTTAATTACAAAAGATAATGTTATTTCTGCAACACCAAAGAGCAGGGCCACAAAAATCACACACTCCCTCAAAACTCAGTGTGCTTCCTTCTCTCTTTCTCCCCAGCCAGGCTTTCAGTCCATGAGCATGAGCTGCTCCTGCCACCTCCCCCTCTTCTCCTGCCCCAGCAGGGCTGGGGAGTTGCTAGTGGAATGGGTAATTTACCCACATTTATCTTGGTGGAGCAGTGACTTGGTCTAGGTGCCCCTGCTCCGGCAGGGGGGTTGGACTAGATGATCTTCTAGCTCCCTTCCAACCCCAAACATGCTGTGATTGATTCTGTGAAATGGGGTGCCTTTGGTGCTGAAATGTGTTGGACTGAGGAGAATTTCAGCTGACCTTTGTGAAGTGCAAAAGAGAACATCTCTGATTGATGGCCACTTACAGAGTGCATCAAGGTGCCTGGATGCTTCATCTTTTGCCTGGAACAAAGTCTTCTCCCATATGTTCCATAACACTACATTGACTCTTGATTACATTGGTTTACATTAGGTTTCCAATGTTTTGGGCTTTTTTTTTTCCTTTTTCTTTTGTCATTTACAGCAAGTACTTGGTTTTTTTATAACCCTATTGCACATGTGCTCGAGTCTTCTGGCTTGTGCAGAGACTTTTTGTGAAATTGCTGCTTCTGTGATTCTTCTTTATAGAGCTGCAAGCTCACATTAACATCAATGAGTATTCTGACATATTTGCATTTTGTGATTTAATCTTTTACTGATGTACTCAGAGACAGTGGTTAAGGGTGTGCTCTAGCAATCCGGGTGATCTAGATTTGTTATGACATTCTAAATCATTGAATCCATCTTGCTCTATGCTAATTAGATCTCTCTGTTTGGTGATAAAACCAAACGTGGCAGAAAATGGGAACTTAATTAACTTTCATGAAACATTTAGACAATAACAGACCTATGAACAATTAGTAACCTGGATTTACAATGCACAGGCCTTACAATCTCGATTATTTTTATGCAGTTGTAAAATTAGTGAATAAATGAGCAATCAATGAAATATATTTAGATTTAGATAATTTCATGCAGTATGTTCTCGATTTTTGCAGTTAAAACGTAATTTGAATTTGCTTTATTATGAGGATTATGCCATAATATGAAAATAAAAACTCATGCCCTAATGAATCAAAATGGATTAAGTTATTGAGAAGCCTGTATGGGATTTTATTTGATCCAATTTCACTGAATATTATCCTTAATGATCTTGCAAAGGGAGGAAACTGCATGATAATTAAAGTAACAGTGTTACTGAGATCAGTGAATAAATGCAGATAAATGCTACAAAGGAATCTAGACCTACTGGAAATATGAACAGATAATAAGAAATGAAAATAAAACTTGAGATGCTCTGTAAATACAAAGAACAGGGATATGCAAGAGCAGAAAATCCATATAAATTGAAGAGAATTTAAAAAAAAAAAATAAAAAAAATTGCTGGATGGCTATAGAGATGGGTGTCAGGAAAAGGGCAATTCACCTGACTTGCTTTGTAATGGAAAGAGCCAGGGTCTAGGCTGTTGGCTCAGGTGAAATCTGACAGGGTTCAGAAGGGAGCTTTACTGGGATAATGTGAGAGCTGTGCCTCTTGGCTGCTGACACTTTGCTGCAAACTGGTTCTGCCCAAATGCTCAAGAGGAATTACACTTCACTACAAGCCTTGCATACGAGGGGTCTTGGTAAGGACAGCAGGCATTTGTCTGGGAACATTTGAAGGGCTTGAGCTGGAAGTATCAAAGGCAATACCAGCAAGACCAGATTCTAGCTTGTCAGAATCAAGTCAGTTGTTTCAAGAGCAGTGTAAGATGCAAATGAAGAAGGGATCTGAACTAAAACCTCAAATCCAAATGCTCCACAACTGCTTCATGTACAGACTTTGTGCTCATTTTCATCATAAGGAATGACAATACACTGCATGTGAACACCTTCCAAGAGCTGGTGAAGATCTCTTCCTGATTCTTCCCTGCACCTTATAGTCCCAGGATTTGTCTAATTTAGCAGTGTTGGGGTTTAGCTTCTTTTTTTTCTGCACTGTCTTCACAAGTCCAGTTCTCTTCCACCCCTCCATTTGGCCAAGGTCAGTTCAGCAGGAAGACAAACCTGATCTCCAGAGGAATTTAGCTGAGCACGTGGCTGATGTGACAATGTAGTTAGTATATTAGGTCTGGGCCTGACCTGGAGCACAAATTATCATTAGCAAGGGAGAAAAACAGGATCAAGATCATTTTCTTCTCTGTATCATCATTGCATGTTTCTTGACTTGGGTTTCAAAATCCATGAAGTAGGATATTTCTGTCATTATTTCAGTCAGGATATGGTGGTGAACTGGTATTGAAGAGAAGTTCTTCATCTTGTCTTATCAACAGGGCTGCTTTTGGGAGCTGCTGGCAGCCTGTGGTTCTAGCAGGGGCAGTGAGCATCCCTGCTTCCCAGACTGTACTCATTAGGAACAGTATATATAATAGTAATAAAAATGTCTAATATGAGAACTTGCAGCATGCCTTACATAAAAGACATTTTCCTAGTAGTTTATTTCATCTTTGAAGAACTGTGTCTCCCAGAAAGCAGCTCAGGGCCCTCATGCCTTCATGCCCTGTTGTCACTGCACAAAAAATCTAATTAAATTAAAGGTTCAGATTAACCAACACAAAGGTCTCCTCTGTAGGACTCAGTCCCACGCTTTCTGTTGTCTCTTATTCAATCAATTTATTCAATGTCATGTCTTATTACTCTGCATCACTCACTACATTCTGAAAAATGAGACTCAAATTGTTCCTCCAGTGCCCTGGCAGAACCACATCAAACAGCACTTGGGGGCATCAGCAGCTTAGTTGTGTAGCCTCTTAGCTACCCTGTCTATGTAACCACAGTAAAAATATCAATAGAGTTTCAAACTTTTTATTTCTCTCAATCAGAAATTGAACTTGCTTCTGCCTGCAAGATTGATACAACAATGTTGAGATGTTCATAAGTTTTCTTTGCTGTTCATCTCATTGAAATTCTTTGGGGTGGTTGTTTTGTGAGACTTCCTAAAGAATTGCAAATTATTGTTGCTGGTTAATGAAATACCTTTCAGTAATTAACAGCATCTTTTGGTTAGCCAGTATCCCTTTTGTTGCTGCATCTTATTTCCAGTGATTCTTGAATCAAATGAGGTTTTTATTTTCCCTTCTGATGACTTCTTAGTACTGTCTTCTGTTGTTTGCCAGGTTCTGGATCTGACTAAATTATTTATTGGACATATATCATCTGATCAATGTGCCAGCTTCTATTTGAAAATAGTTTTGAGTCAGCAGGGATTTCTGCAAATGTGGCTGGTATTTCTAAGTGGTTGCTAGAGAGTTTGGAGGACCCTGCTGATGGCTGGTAAACCTCCCTAATTCTTTATTCAGATGGTGTAACTGAGCTGTTAAACCACAGTGTTTCTATTCCCCAATTAGACAACTGAGTTTTGAAACAGGTAAATGGTGAATAACAAGTGAAAAGTAATAGCCTTGTGTGCAGAACAGCCCTTCTTTCTATGAGCAAAATTTCCTTTGTGTCTACATTTGAAGACATATGTATACATTCATGCCTCTGAAGGTTAACAGTAGCCACAGCCAAACCAGTTTGAGCACCCTATCAGAAAATTTTTTAGGAAATAGAGGGGAAGAAGCTCATGGTATGACAAGACTTGAAGTGAGAAGGGAATGGTAAAGTGACATCTGCAGTGGGAACACTGTGTTTATTAACTTTGCCACTTTGGTTGTAACCTGTAAATGCAAAATTGGTTCTGCAGTGACTAGATCGTGCTGCTTTTTTTTTTTTTCCTTGAACTTTTTGATAGAAGATGTTGGTGAAAAATGCAAGCAAACAGCTCAAATAATAGTAGCAGGCAGCTGAATATGAATGCACTGGTTTCTGGGGGTGAATTGATGTGCTCTGTTCAATCCCTTCAGCTGGTCACTATTACCTGTGCTTTACAGACATGAGGCTCACTGCTGCCATTCCAGGATGATTTCTGCATTTGGTAGGGAACTGGACTTAGTTTCCTTCTTCTGCCAATTAAGATTTTGAATTTCACATGCTGGGCAATTGTGTCTTCCTGTATTTCCTAGAAATTTATCTCTGCTTGGGGTTGTAACACAATTCTTGACACTTGGGGGAATTGTAGCACTCTGTAAGCTATTAGGCTTACATCTCCCCCTATAATGTACTAAACAACAGCCAAGAAAACACACTCACTGGTTTTCCCTCATGCTTTTTGTTTCCTAGCTATGCAGGCTTTGCCAAGCTCAGTGCACGTAGCTGTTTTTAATTTAAATACAATGGAAATGTGGATGCAAATAGAAGATCAGCAGAATTAATTAGGTTCAGAGTGCTGGGAAAACCATTGGGAAGGTTCTCACCAGGCTGATCCTCCCCATCAGCATTTCCTACTCTTTCTGCTGGGTCTCACAAGCTCTGGATGACACCTGACTCAAGCACTCCTTTAATTTATAGCACTGACAATTAAATGGCAGTTCTCCAACCTCTGCCCGAGGGGATAGAGCTGGAATAGGCTTTAGAGGGAAAGCTACTGGATTGCAGGATGAATTTTGGATAAAGCACCAGTGTTAACACATTGATGCCCTTCAGCAAATAGAGTGATTTGATAAATTAAAGCTTTTTATGATATTCTCCCTGACATCTAATAGCATATTTTAATAAGTTAATGTAGCTATGCAGATTTTTTTTTATGCCAGCACCTAACAATCTAAAGTAGCTCTAATTTGCAGGTTGTGATGAACTAATAAAATCAATTGATCAAAATCTCCAAAACACATTGGAGATTGGAATACTGCTTTGATTTCTGTAATCACTTATTGTAATGGATAATAAAGCAGCACTGAAACAACATTTGGTTTTAGTGCAGAGACTAGTGATTATACAGCTGTTGTTTTTTATGCATCTGTAGCTTGGCTAATTCACTGAGAACAACTCACCCATTACACTGAAAGTCCTTTAAAATGCAGTAGACTGGAACAGTTTGTGCTGTATAGAGCCTTTACATGATTCTGTTAACTGGTAATGAAAAAAGAAGAATTAAAGACAGGGATATTCCTGTGACAGGGTCTGCCAAGGTGCTTAAGAAAAAGTGGGGCTTGGTACAAAAATCTGTCTCTAATTTTGGGGGAGGGCTGGAGGTGTGAAAGCTGATGCTGAGACCTTATTCCTTGTGGCATTGTGCAGAGAAATAGGTGAGCAAGCAGTAAAATGGTACCATCTCCCTTCTGTGTGGCAGACTGCAATTTGGAAGGGGAAAATGATGTTGCTGCTGCTGCTCAGCAGTTCTGTGCAGGAGAGGACATGCTCAGGTGCTCCATGGGAACCCCACTGATAGTGTTTGCATCAGGCAAGCAACAAATATTACTTCCCTGCTTCCTTTTAATCTCCTTCTGCCTAACAGTCAGATTGCAAGTTGCTTTCCTGAGTAGAGCAAGTGGCTGAATTGCACTGCAGTGATGGACTTTATGCTGATTTATTTTGAAAGGTACCATCTCTAAAATGGGTGTTGGTCACTTAACTCCTGGAGCTGTGAAAACACTAATCACTGCCTTGCTGCTGTGTGTTAGCAGGTGGGGTAAGCTATTTCCACAGTGCCCTGTCCTCCAGCACCAATGTGGTCTTTAATAGGGAATGTTGGTGAGATTGGATTGTACTTTATCATGGCTGAAGGGAAATATCAGAAGGGAGTTAAGGATTTTTCTTTTGTGCTTTCCATTTCCTTTGATCTGGCTCAGAAGTGACAGAAGGTTCTTCAGAGGTCTGAAATCTGCTAGATTTCAGCAGCAGTAACTACTGTTTGAGCTATGCAAATGGAATCAGGGCCAAAGGATCTTTCCCAACATTTATTCATTTCTGGTCTAATTATAACTATTGATTTTTGCCACCACACCCCACACGTTGCTTTTTTGTCCAGTCAGCACTGCCCCACAATCAAGTCTTTCATTAAAATTCATTGTTGCAATGCCAAGAAATTCCATACAGTTCTTTATCTGAAGTCAAACATTCTGGCTATATAACCATCCTGGTCAAATTAATTCTTCCTTTCTGGGACAGCAGGAAAGGGTGCCAACATTTTAAGACTATTTCAATTCGCTTTAATTAAGTGTCTAATTATTTTTCTACAACTAATCAGTTCCCATGCTATAATTGAAATTATCAAATCATGGAAAGACTGTTTAGAAGCTTGAAAAGCAAGATCTTGTTAAGATTTTGTTGCAGAAACATCTCAATTTATTTTTATTTCGCCTCAGGTGATTTTTGTTTTCTGCCATCCTAAGTCAAAGGTCAAAATGCACAAAGGCAACTTGACAAAGATAAATATCTTCAGGATGATTCATAATGTCCAGGGAAAGGCATATTCTTGTCTGATTCAAAGCACTCCCCAGTGTTTTTTTTTTTTTTATTCTAGAGTAAGTGCAGGCTTGTAGAATGTGACTGCAGCTGGCATGGCATAAGGAGGGGAAACTTGCTGACTTTATCAAGGAGGAGCTGCAGGAGCCAAAGGGAAATGCCTGAGACCAATTTCAGACAACGTGAGGACTTGCAAGCATAAGTCATCTCCAAGGGGACATAAAATCTATTGAATCATAAGGGGACAATGGTACTCTCATTCCTTGGACAGGCATTTGAGTGCAGACAGACTGGAGCACGGACCTCAGGCTCTGACAGCCTGACCAAGACAAATGACAATAAAAATCTAAAGAAGGGTACTCAGCATTTGCCAGGGTGCAGTAAGATCTCACCCAGCTGAACAGCCAAGCTGATACCTCTCTCTTGGGGTAGCTGTGGCAGAGGGGCTTAGACCAAGTGAGCAAGACTTGCCATATGTAAATCTGCATTTTTAGCTTCTAGAAAATGACATTATTTTCCCCATTTCCCCATGGATGCTGTGCTTCCAAATGTATCCCAACAAAACAGCAATCAGCACAGACTGACTAATACATGCCAAAAATTGTCAGAAGGATAACCTGCATCCAAATGGGTAGATAATAAACCTGTAACCATGGTAATCCTAAGCTCAAACAAGAGTTTTCTTATTCACAGTCATGAAGACCAGAAAGAGGGACTTAAAAGATCCACATGACAGAACGGGGAGAGAAAAGAGCAGTTAAATGAAGTTCCATCTGCAGAGCAGATTTACCCATTTCCCCATAACAGTCTCATTGTCTGCAAAATTCAAGAGCAGGATTTGTGATGGTGTGAAATAATAATGAACAAGACAGGAGTGAAGGTAGAGTCTGGAGAAGAGAAAAAAAAAAAAAGAAATAAAACTGTGAATCCAGCAGTAAACAATTGCCAGAAATAGCTGCAAATTCTGGAAATGAACTTCAAAGCAATTACTGAAGTAAATTAAGTGGCAGTCAACATTCATATCAATGGACTGAGAGCTTTTCCAGAGGTGAAATGGGAGGAAAAATCTTAGAAATTACAAAAGCTGATTTTTATTTTATTTTATTTTTAAAACACTTTCAAGTACAAGCCCTGGGTGCTTCACACATTCATAAGCAGTATGGCCTTGTGACAGTGTGGTGCCCCAGTGGCAGCCTTCAAGCTCTGGTAATGGTGGGGACTCCAGCTATTTTGGCTGGCTAGCATGCCCTTGGGCACCAGCACTTCCCAGAAGGTCCTAATGCTGTTGATCTCTCCTCAAGAGAAATCAAAAAGTCCTAAAGCCTTTCCTCATCTCTAATCCTTTTGTTGTCTTTCAATTAATTTGCTCTGTGATTTTTGAGCTAGAGCTGACCAGAGCTGAAAGGAGTATATAATGAAAAGATGCTCCTTTGCTTTGTTTAATGGCATCAGGTCATGGAGGCCATAGAGCATCAGTGTTATTTTCACTGATGAATAAGAGTCAGTGTGTGCAGTGAAATCACATAAACACTCTTTAGAAAAAAAATAAAATATTGTGAGGGTTAGAGAGGTGAAATGTGCTGAGACTTGAAAAAAAAACAACCAACCAAACAAACAAACAACAAAAGAAACAGCTATTGTCACTTAAAAAACTTACTTTGCAAAGTGGAATTTCAGTCCTGCTTTCAAGAATTTGATGTGCACACTATGGGAAGTGAAGTATCTGTGAAAAACATCTGTGAAAAAGTCTGGCTCCTGCCAGAGAGCTATGACCTGCTCAGCTAAACCAGAGAACTATCTATCAGGGTCAGAGCCAAGGAGGAGCTGTGCAAACCTAGTGACAGTGGTCAGGAAAAAAAGGTGCTGTGGAGACAGTCTTGGGGCTGTGCTATTTACCTGCTATGGATGTTTTCTGGAAGCAAAACACTGATCCTTGTCCTCCCCAGATCAATCTGGAGAACTTCCATTGGTTCTGAAAGCAGTTGTGCTGAGCCCTGAGCAGAGAGCATGTGCAGTGCATGCTGAAGAGGAAAACCAGGAGTCATCGAGTTTATTTGCTCTTGTTGGATCACCCCAAGGCACTCCAGTGAGGAATCAGGCTCCTTCCAAACTGTGCTGCAGGTAGGAGTGTAATTACTGTTGCCTTCAGCACAGAAAAGCTTTTCTGTTTCTGGGCACAATGTTCTGTGTATCTCTCTAGGCTGATGATTAATGCATCTCCTTCCACGTCCCCATCACTTGAGTCAGTCATCTCTCTCTCCTGGAATGTGTGTGCGTTTAGCTGTGTGCATACAAGGGGATAAAGGCTGGGCAGACCTCAGCTGGCACAGACTGTAGGGGGCACCTCCAGGCTGTGTAAACACCTGAAGAGAACTGCCTCAAAATTGCTCATTTTGGGGATAAAGCTAAGATTGATTCCCTAGGGAATCTGACCGAGGGAGGGACATAGATTAGCCTTGTCTGAGGAAACCTCAGAGCCAAGGGCAACTTGAGCTTTGCTGTTACTGGAAAAGTAGAGGGTTTGATGCATAAGAAGAATTATTTTCTTGATGGATTCTTTTTTTCAGAAAAAAATTCAAGGCAAAACCCATAAAATCCTGAGTATTTTGTATACTTAAATCAGTGGCAAGAAGTTTCTTGCATTACTCAAGTACAAATCACATTTTTGATCAGCTTTATGTTCTTTTTCAGCATCCTGCTGCCAATGTCTGCTCCACATGGATTTGCTCAGGCTGCAGCTGGCTTCTTGTGTTGTCCTTCAGAGATTTTATTTCACAGAATGATCTTGGAATTAAACATTGAGAATGACACTTCTGAAGTCTTAACTGCAGCGTGGGATGCACACAGATGCAGACAGAAGGTCAGTGGGTATTTTTCCTGTGTTGTTTAGCTATTGGACCTGTCCTAGGAGCAGATGTTAGCTACAGGTCTGAGTGAGGAGGTCATTTGTTGAGCTGTCAAGCCTTGTGAGCCTTTCCCTGGAATAACAACTTTATCACCATGACATTGGATGTGCCAAAAATGTTTATTAACACAATCTCCTTCTGTCTCAGCAGTTACGTTTTACGAATAGAATTTTTGGTCTTAAAGCTGATTTTCTTCTTATTATTAATGAAAACTGCAACCAGCCTTTTCCCCTCCCACATCAGAGGTGCATCATTTGCCTGACAAGCTGCAGTGATGTTTGAGAACAAAATGGCTACGGCCTCTTTGAGTCAAAAAACTTGGGAACAGACAGGTAAGTAGAGGCATCAAAAGCTTTACAGCATTCCTGGGTATCATGCACAACACAGGGCTCTGATATGTAAACCAGCATAATTCTGTTCATGAGAGACAGAGGAAATGATGCTGGTGATAATTTTCTCTACATGAAGCCAGGAAACACTCTGGATTAGAAAAAGAAGTTGTGCACAACACAGTAAAGTCAATTTGCACATAACTTGTAGCACAATTATTTGACTCTTAAAACTAAAATTGCCATTTGTTTTACTGGGTGTCTTGAACATTTGAGAGAAATGAGTGATATTTGTCATCTGGAAAAATTTTGGATCCCCAGAGTGATATCTGTTTTTTTTTTTTTCCCCTAAAAGAGTTGCACCTTTGTAACTGTAAGATCCACCATTGAAGTCCTCATGGTGCAGAAGTTTGCCTAGGACATTTCCAAAAGGCTTGAGACCTGCTTTCCTTGTTGCCATGGGATTGCCTTTGTGCCTGTCAAACTCCCCCACTTCATTTTCCAAATCAAACATTTCATTTTTACTCTGAGCATGATTTTCCAGTGTATTGGACTGTTCCATTGGAGATCTCCTTCCTGCAGCAAGCTTGATCCAAATGATGTGGAAGAATCTTGCAGAACCATTTTTTGCTCCACTGTTTCTCTGATTTCATGGTAACTTTCTATTTCTGTTTGGAGGATGATGGTGTCCTTCACACATTCAAAGTACTCATTCAGATCACAACCTTTGTATCACTTAGAATGTTTTTGCTCAGTCCTTGAAGAGGTGTTGTGATTTTTATGTAATATGAGCACAAATCTTGACAGACACATTGCCTACAATTTTTTTCAGCAGTTTATACTTTTAACTATTTTATTAACTACACTTACAGTGAAAGTTTGCTCTGATGTGATTAAAATCAGTTGTTTTGTACTAATTCATATTTTATGTTGCTCAGTTCTACTTTTTACTCCCATTTCTTGTGAAAACTGCCTTGACTTGAGAATAGCTTCTGGATGTCTATAAATTGCAGTTTTACTATTTGACATAAAACTGTCTTCTCACTCTTCTGCAAATCACTTATTTGCCTTAGGTCTTGCAAAAAAAAAACCCCAAACCAAACTCTTAACAACTTTTACATATTTGGGTCTCTGTCTTCCTCTTGTTCCAAGTCACTGTATATCACTTTTTTTTTTTTTCAATACTCTCTAAGATTTCAGTGCCTACAGGAAAGGAAAACCAGAGAAGAAAATAAACTAAACAGCTCCCTAATTAACACATTTCAGCTAAAACAGCCCAACATTTCAGCCTGGGGGGAGAAGGGGAAGGAGAATAGAGCTATCCTTGATTTATGATTTGATTAGTGTGAGGTTTAGAAAGGCATGAAAAAGATGAGTGGATGAATTATTATAGCACCATAGAAACACAGTATCTGGTGCTGAGATTTGGGATGATATATAAATAAAAAGGAATTTATTCCAGCTTTTAAATCAGTTGTTGACTTAACTTTGTTAACTTTAACTTGTTACCTATGGAATTGAATTTTGGAAGCAATATTTCCTGGGGGTTTTTTTGGCAGTATGGTGTGGTTTATTCAGCGTTTTCATGAAAAAATAGAAGGTTCAAAGGATGAGATGTGTTAGTTTTATGGACATCAATCATTCATACAGAACAAATTATTGAATGCTGTAATTTACAAAGTAGTGGATGGCAGTAGACCTATTTTTTTCATGTCCTTAAGATGTGCAAGTAGGGATAAATGCTGCAGAATGAAAATGAACATGAATTCTCTCTGATTATTTGGATGTGACTTTTTTTTCAGATTATCCATGCTAATGTCCTTACCCCTTGTGTAAATGTGATAAAAACATCTTTAGGCTGATACTGGTTTAGTTAGCCTAAAATTCACTTTTCAAGGCAAACTTCAGTCACAGTAGTTTGAGATTCTTTGCATCACATTTGAGCCAACAAACATAATCCAGAAATACCCTGAATATTGAAAGACTGGACATTTTAAAATCAGCTTTTAATAGAGCACGTGCAAACAGCATCTAAAGTTAATGAAGGTGAGAACTGTAAAGCATGGCATATGGGGAATAAAATGGATAATACTGGCACAGTAATGAGAGCTATGTGGTGCTCATGCATCTATTAATATCTGCAGCCACACACACCCCCATATATTCTAAATATATGTACAGTAGCTCTAACTTTCAGCAAGTAAAATGAGAATTCATAATGCAATGGAATGGAAAGAACATGAAAATGAAAACAAAGGCAAAGCCATAAAGAAACCTGATGCAATAAGGGGGAGCAAAAGAAAAAGAAAGACACTTATTAAAATGAATTCTATAAAAGTAGGGTTGTGAATGTAGGGAGCATTTTCAAGTGAGAAAATAAGGGAAGCTTCTTGCTTTTTCCTCAGCAGATGAGATATTTGACCCTTCATCTTCCTGTGACCATAAAGAGTGTGTCTCTGGAGAGAAAGAGAGGATAATCCTTGAGAATTTTTGGATGAAAATTAAAAAAAAGCCTTTTTTTTCATCTTTTTTATGATGCTCTACCAATGTTAGACTGGCATGGACCTCCAGCCAAATCCCAGCTGTGTAGCTCTTTGGTCTATTACATTCATCATGAGATTTGTCCAGAAAGAAAAGTCCTCTAGGTCCCTCTCACAAACCTTTTCTGGATGACTCCTTGTTCCTATTCCTGCCTTGATTTCCATTCTTTTGAAATGGAAAACATATTGATATTGCTAAAATAATTTTCCTTTCCCATAAGAGCAAAAAAATGCAGTTAGACACTACTGAGCTCACTAATAATGTCAGGGTTTAACAGGGACTTTAGCTAGGATGGAGAAGTGATGGCTTTACCTCATGTTACAAAATTTAATCATTTAGAATTTGAATTAAATCTTGCTCAGTTGCACCCTGATATAGGTTAAACAACTAAGGAAAGTACCCCCAGCACCAATGCTACCTAAATATATAACCAACTGTCAAACAAGGCATACTAGAACCTTGGCTTTCAAAAATATTAGAGAACATGCTTTTTTTGTGTCCATTCTCTTTCAAATTACATATGTTTCTTTCCAATTACACCTATGTATATATCTATAAATATATATTGTGTTATAATTGATATATTATATCAAACTGAACTACTTATTAGTTAGAATCAGTACAATGTAGGTGTAATTTTGGGCTGATCAGACCTAGATATTTTCCTCTGTGTTGAAACCAAGATCAAAGCAAGTTAACTAACTGGCTATAACATTTCCTTTCCATTATCAACTGGCAGTTCCAGGCTTTCCTCACCAATCAGACACTCTCTTTACTAACACAGGGCATATTAGTTATGGGCATCCTTGCAAAAGAATCTTACAGGCAGAAACAGAAAGTCATGGACAGAACTTAAGTCTACCTGGGAGAGGTTTTTTTTCTGGCCTGTTTGAGCCAGTGGAGCAGGATAGGGGCAAAGGGCAACAACAGCAGAAGTTGCTAGCACTGCTTCTGTATTTTCTTAAAAGAGGCAGTTGGATCCTAAAAAAAAAGCTGGTAATGGGGATCAGATCTACTGTCAAATCTATCTCATACAGTCAGCTGTATGAGGGGATTCAGATGCAAGCATTATAAGCTGTGCAGTAGGCACATCATATGGCACACACATTTGTCATTATTCTAATCTCTGAAAGCTAGATTGTTTTAAGACATGACATTTAACATCATCCCCCTGCTAAAGTTGTTAGCATTAACTGATACAGCTCTGGCTATAGGTCTTTTGCAAGTAAAAGCTGATTCCTCCCTTAATCTTGCTAAATTACTTGGAGCCAAACAGATGTGAGTAATCCTAGCATCATAAAACAATATGTATTTTATAAACAGAAAGAAATGCATTTTGGACAGCAGGTATATTGAAATTTAAACTTCCAAAAAGGTTATAAACAAAAACTCATAAACCAGGATATATCTTAACACAAGTGTGTAGCAGCATCTTAAAAATGAACATTTGGAAGCAACTTCCAGATTATATTCAGAAGTGGAAACAAAAGTGGTAAAAATATTTCAGGCTCCAGAAATGTGAATACTGATTCAGCCAATTAAGAAAGCAGCTAGAGGAAGAGCCTCCAGAAATTGCTTTAAATGCAGATTACTGAGATCATATGTGTACATGTGCAGTGGAAGACCTCAAAAAATTCTTTAGGGAAAATCAACAGGCAGCATGATCTCTTGACAGGATTATATTTCTCAGTAAATCACATCAAACCTCTGAAATCTAATAGAGACCAGTGACTAGAACAGGAAAAAACATTGCAGGTAAAATAACTATCAGAAAGTGAACCAGAGCATACCAGGAAAGTTGATGTTGCTTCCAGAAAAAATCATGGGGAAAATCCTTTAGCCTGGTATATAGTAACTGCTCCACAGCTTAAACCTCCTGGAAATGATATTCTGAGCTGAGCCAGCAGTTGTTCAAAATTAAGTTTGTCTCCAGAAGTTGGAGAGACAAAAAAAATGTCCCTCTCCCTCCCCCTGGCCATAGGACATAGTTTGACTTGCATTCCCATAATGAAGAACAACCTGTTTACAGTATAATTCTGTAGGCATCCAAAATGTGATTGTGAAAGTTTCACAAGCAGTTTCCTTCAGACTGCACCTAGAAGAGGAGGTGCAGAGAAGAGGGTTCCTGTATTACCTGGAACACTCCTAAGATTTCCAGGGAGAAAAATCAGGCAAAAAAGAGTAAAAAACCTCCTCATCTAAGTACACGTTAATTGACACACAGTAAACACATTTTCTCATTCCATTCTAGACAATCACCTGTGGAATTTCTGACATTTGCAGACAGAAAAGGCAACAAAAGCTCCTACTCTCTTCCTGTTGCCTCTGCACCACAGTGGAGTACAGACTTTGGAGCTCCAGAGAGGGTCCATTTGTACCTTCCAGTACCCAAAGTTAAAAGGTTTTCCTAAGAAAGCTGCATGAGAATAGTATATAAACCCAAAGCAAAACAGAGGATTCATGCTGTCTGTCATCTATGCTTCAAGAAGCCTGCAGTGGTTAAAATCTCTGAAGACAGGAGGATTAGAAATGCAGCCAGAGCCAACCAAACCCCAAAAGGGCACTTTGAGTAGAGGACTTAAATTAAACTTAGGCTTTCATTCTAAGACTCTGGAAAGCTACTAAGGGACAAATAGTGAACTCGTGGACAGACACAGATCACTTAGAGACTCTCAGCACAGGCAGACAAAAGATGCTCAAATATATTAATCATAATTAATGTCTCCCTGGTGCAGAAAGCAGGAATGGAAAAGGGTGAACATGTGGGAATCCTTCACAAGAACTTGTGGATAGCTTTCAATGACCACCCAGAGGGTAATCTGTGAAGTTAACAGATGAACACTGATGATGAAATGCTTAGGTGGTTTGTTAGTAGGAAGCAGGGATGGTAAATGGGACAGAGGGGTAAGAGAGACAGTAGGCTAAGAGTGACAAGTAGCAACATGTTGAGCCTGTTCTGTTTCTGCTATATATAGGAGATAGCAGTTACACTGCAGAAGGAAGTGCAGAACAAGATGTGAGGATTTGGAGATGTTGTGGAACTGACAACCTGAAAAATACCATCCATAGGGGAAGGAAGTCAAAGCTGCTGAGAAATATGCTGTATGTTTTGGACATGAGAGGGTGCCAAGTGAAGATGGAGAAACTGAGATGTGGTGGTGGAAACTGTGTCCATTTGCTCCTTTGACAGGTCAAGGTTGTTGCAGCTTGGAAACCAGAAGGGTCACTGAGGGAAAAAAGTACAGGCCAGAGCATATCACACATTTGCAAAAAGAAAATAAAAATAAAAAGGAAAATAAAAAGGAAAATAAAAATAAAAATAAAAATAAAAATAAAAGTGAAAATGAAAATGAAAATGAAAATGAAAATAAAAATGAAAATAAAAATAAAAATAAAAAGGAAAGGATAAATAACATGATTTTCAGAGGATAAAGTTATTGCAATTGAAGAACAAGTGAGTGAATATTCTGGAGTTCTTAGTCACATGCAGAAATATGCCAGATGGATTTTCCATAGTACCAATGTTAATTAAAGGTGCACGAGCTGCACTGCACTCACTGGAGGCTGACAGAGAAGCTCAGAATGCATTTCAGCTGGCCACAATGGGAATCTGGAATTGTGTAAGTAAAGTTTTCAGTGCTTTTTCTTGGCTATCAGCATTTTAAGACATTTTTCACCTACAGCAGATCGTGTATAATATGCCATGTGTTCATTGTTGTGAGGGTGTATATACCATCTGCATGAACTGTGTGCCCCAGTGTCATTTAATCTGGCTTCCCAGTCTGGAAATCACAGCTCAGCAAATCTGTGGTGGTGATCCAAGTGTATCCAAGGCTTCAGACACAAAATATTCAGTGGAGAAGTGATCGTTGGAATGTGTATGAGATCCAGTGATGCATCCAGCCTGCTCAGCTCTCCCATCCACACTGCAGGGACCTGGGCTTAGATGTGGATCCTGGAAACTCCTGGAGATGCAGCAGTGACACTGAAAAGGAGGAGGATAGGAGCAGTAAGGCCAGCAGCCTGCTGAAGACACTAGGAAGGAGGTGAGTGAGGCTTGCAAGAGGAAGAACCATCATGACTTAGCTGTGATAAGGTAAAAGGAGAGCTCTAGCCTGGATAGAAAGAAGGGATGATGTATGGTGTGTAATTTTGATCAACTCTTGCCTATGCTTGTTTGGATGCTGCCCATCCATCCTTACAAATGAGATGCATTGACACCAACAGCTCTGTGCCTCCTACTCAGCTTGCCTCAGCCAAGGTAGGTCACAGCAAAGTGAGGGTGAAAAAGAGGAAATCTGCCATTTTCTGAGCTGAGAGATGCAAGAGCAAGAGCAATGCAGCATGAAAGAATTATCAGACATGGTTTAACAGCAGTCTCTTCATTGCAACCCTTCTCTGTGGTCCTGGATCTAGGTGAACTTGCTTTAGCAGGGAGATTGGAGTGGATGATGTCCAGAGCTGCCTTCCAACCCTACCATTCTGGGATGGTCTCTGGAGTCAAAGGAATGATTTCCTTGCTATTTCAAGAAATAATTTCCTTGCTGTTACAAGAAATACCCATCAAAGTGATTTTAATGCATAAAATCTAAATTAGCAAAGGGGTTCTGAGAAGCAAATGTCATGAACTCTTATCTCAGGTGCAAATAAGTGTTCCCATAGTCCTTGTTTAGGATAACATTCCATGCTGTTGTCCTTGTTCAGGACAATACCACAAATGTTTTTTTTTTCCACATCCACAAATATTCCATGGTTTTAGATTTCCTGTTTTGCATCAGTTCTGTCTGGGTTTCCCATTTGCTGTCCTCAGAAAGCTGTCTCAAGATCCTACTCCTCAGTATTGTCACTAACAAATCAATGACATGCAGCACTTTCTGCTCAATTAAGAGCAGAAAAACAACCCTCAACCATGCAATATTTAGCTTGTTGCTAAGACTGATGCCAAACAGTTCATTCAGGAAAGACTACAACAACCAGCTACAGAATAACCTCTCAATAAAATACATTTCCTTCTATTTTTGATATTTAATTTCAGCATTTTCATTTCACATGCTCATTGCCCAATAACATTTGCATTTAATATATTTTTTTAATTGCCATTTTTTTTTTAAACATAAAAGATCCAGTGATCTATATGTGTTTTCTTCTACACAAATATGAGGATTGTTTGGCCTCTGTCACAAAACCTCCTCTAGGTTTGAGCTGACCTACCAATTTATTCTGTACACACCATATTTACATCACAAATGCTGCAATCCAGGGGCTGCTCTGCATTTCTGTGGCCTTAACTAAATTGCTTTACCTCACTAGCTCTTTAATTGAACTGTGCTCTTGTAGAGTATGACCTTTAATATTTCAGTGTCATGATGCTGACTCGATGGGGACTTTTAACATCATAATTAATAAAAATGAAACTTAACTTGCTTAGAAACTTAACTTGCTTAGAAGAATCCAGCAGTTTTCTTACACCCTTGACTAAAAGCATTTTCCTTTCCATGAGAGTCTGCCAGGTTGCCATGTTTTTGAGGAAAATAACAATGGATTTGTTATGTCATCCACTGGAAAATCTTTCAGAATAATTTATGCTTGCACAAATACCTTTAATACCACTTCACTCTTCATGCTCATGTAGTCTGCCAGTTTTACACAAATCCAGTCCTATCAAATATTTTCCTACAAACCAATTAATAGAAAATGTTTTTGCTTCTCCTCTGCACTAATCATGTGTTTGCACACAGAGATTACTTGCAGACTGTTCCTTTTTTTAGCTGATTTAGTTTGTTTAAAAGATCTAGTGGATTATATGAAAGAGCCCATTGCACCTTTGCAGATGTCTGTTTGCAGTGATACTGTGCTGTAGTTTACTAAGGACTGTGCTCAGTGCATCTGCTTTTTGTTATTCTACTACTATTGTTACTTTTCTTTGTATTATATTTAATATTTATACTTTTATTATATTTTCAAAGCTACTGTTTCATCTGCCTTTCAGAAAGGGAGACTTCACCCTTCCAAAGCATCTCAGCCAATTTTTTTTTTTACCAAATTTCTGTTCTAATGCCATCCATTATTTTTGAAGGCTTTCAACAAGCAGAAGAATATCACTGTGCTCCATGTAGACAACTGACCTGGTCAGGAAAATGGACATTATTATTATTATTTCAAACTGTCTTTGAAGTGTCTCATGTTAATGACTGGCAAATAGTTAAGTCTTCTTAAAAGCCTGGATCCAATATGATGGAATGGCAAGGGTGAAACATAATGATTTCCCAAATAAGCTCTTAAAACAGAGGAGCTGCTATCTCTCAGATATACAGAGTTCACCTCTCTTTAATTTTAAAAGCCCAAAGAATGTACAAATTGTGCAAGCTTGTAGTCCCTTGTTAATTATACTTTCTGTTTATATAGCAGTTCTATCTCAAAGCTCTCTCCAAACTTCTTTTATGTAGGTATTATTACCCTTATTATCATTATTACATTTTCCATTTTATAGGTGGTAAATGGGCAAAATCACACTGTGAGTCAGTAGCTGAATTGGGAATAGAATATTGTAGTTCTGACTTTGTCTCTTGCTTTAATTACTCACTAACAGGATAGTTATATGTGGGTTGAAGTGATACAGATTGTGTTCAGTGTAAAATCTCAGCACAAAAAAAAAGCAAGATCCTTTTTATTTGCAAGACTTTTGTTCGTATGGCTTTCATAACAATATTTTTCACCTGTTGATCTGGCTTTAAGTAACTAAGAAGTCATCTTCCAATTAAGTATGTATAAATAAATTTTGTTTAATATGATACAACTTGCATAATAGACTGGAACAGCTCAAATGAAGCTTAGTTGATCCACCAATTAAGTATTTAGGCATTTAGGTTGTGTCCTATTCTAGTGGTAGTAAAAATCATGATGAAAATATATGGAGAAATGTACTTTTATAAAGTAGCTGTTCTTTAAACGACAGCTGTTATAATTAGTCTTTTTTTTTTAATGTGAAAATACCATATGTGATGACTAAATTAAATTAAACCCACTTGTCAAATTACTATTATTATTATTTTTTAATCAGAACAAAACTTGGCTGTTATGAAACACACAAATGTGTTCAGTCAAAGCACAATGGCACCTTAACAAACTAGCCAGTTAACCTGATTTTCTCCTTTTCCAGGACTGTTTTAATCTGGTAATGCAACACAACCACTTCACTAGTACCATTTGTAGCTTAGCTTCAAAACATCACCAACATCCCATTACTTTGTTTCTCTGTCTTAAGAAATAGGAGAATTCCCTTCTTATCTTCTTCCCTTCTTCCATTCCTTTCCCTCCTTTTCACCCAGCCCAAATGCAATAGTTTCTTATTCTATCACCTCAGCTGTGTTTCTACATTCCCCCTCATTAGGAAGACATCCTGTTCTCCTAGTCACTGTCCCTCAGAGTTTATGACATCCTTTCAGACACACTCTGTGGCAAACGTCCAGCTTGTTATCAAACTTGTGGAGTAAATATGACAGACTGGAAAGGACTTTGTAGGATACTTTCTGGATGTGAATGTACCCATTGGAGCAGCAAGATTGAAAGTGGCAGGTGGTGTGTGTATATATATATATATATATATATATATATATATATATATGAGAAATATAACATTTCACATTTTTTCATGCTGTCACAGTTTACAGAATTCTTAACTGTGCATCTCTTAAGGATTATTACAGATCTTTCTACCTAGAGCAGCTGAAACTGCATTTACTATTGGGTCCTTATGTGATTGAAATGACAAATGATGCTTTTTTATGTTGTATCATTTCCAGTTATGTAATTCCTATACTTTGTAATCTCTCTTCTCACTGTTATGTGTTGCTCCCCAAATAATAGCTATTTTCAATTGTCACCTCTACCCTCTATCTTTTATGATACTCTTTATTCTACAAAATGCATTGTCATGTTCTTTTTTTGCCTTTGTTTTGTTTTCTGTTCTGTATACTCAGTCTTCCCTTTGCTTTCCAACCTTCTCTTTTTCACACTGATGCTCCCCACGAAGGTGTTGAGAGGTGGGTTAGCTAAACTCTACTCCTGGGCCCCTGTAGACAGGCAAAAATATTTGTATCTTAGGCATGATTTAGAGACCTAAATTTTACTTCTGAGCCAGGAAAGGATGATTATGGTAGGAATCCCCCCAGGGGTTGCTACAGGCACATCTTAGCTAAATATACAGAGAAAAGTTATGATGTCAATACTTGCTTTGAGTATGTGCTAAGTAGCTAAAAAGCTTCCTATCATGCAAAAACACTGCTACATCCAAAGATGTTCTTGTAGGGCTTTACAAAAAAATAGTCATTCTTGTGGAGTGTTTACTGCTGATATTTTTTCCTTATTTCCAGCTGCTGCTGCTGCTCTTGTTTTTATTTTATTCTGGAGAGAGCTTTGCACTCTCTCAGAGCTCCTCCTGCTAAAACCCCCATAATTTGGTTGTTTTCCCGAAGTGTTTTCAGTCTAATTTCAGATGTGACATGGTGAAGAGCATTACAAAACTTAGCAGAAGGAGAGAGGAAAACAGAGTTCAGTAATGACAGATTACATGGTTCTCCAGCAGAGGCTAACACACTTTGTGCTGAAGCAAGTTTAAAAAAAAAAAAAAAGAAAACACAACTGCTTTCTTGCTGATATTGCTGGGAAAAGAAGCAATTCTAAGATGAATGATGTTATTTTTGTACAGATGGATTATTCACCAGCACATCCTACATGACATCAGGTAAATGCCAGCAATAATGAAGAGTAAACCTTGAGCTCACTTGTCTGTCAGAGCCTTTTCTTTTGTAACAGTTGATGATATCAGCTTTACCCTTGCTGCAGAAGGGACCATCTTTTGTTTTTGTAGTTCTGAAGTTTGGGAATAATCCTTTAATTAAAAAATAATCTTATTTTTCCCCCTTCTCCAAATTATGTCCTCAGGAAAATAGATAGATAGATAGATAGATAGATAGATAGATAGATAGATAGATAGATAGATAGATAGATAGAT
>JAOEGS010012572.1:16279-29987 GCA_025447755.1 Corythornis vintsioides | reverse complement strand
CTAGACCAAGTCACCCAGGAACAGATCCAGGTGGGTCTTAAGTGTCTCCAGAGATGGAGACTCCACAACCTCCCTGTTAGTTACTTATTCTGTTGCAACATTCTCCAGAAAAACACTTCTGAGAAAATAAATAAATACATAAATAAATTTTAAAAAATCCGTTAAGTTCACCTCATTTAAAATACTTCCAAGTCTTCATAATACTAAACCTGTTTTAAGTTATCAGGACTCTAGATATGTGATATACAAAACGCAGTTACAATGGGAACAGTTTCTGGTGTTAAAAAGTAGATTGATTCCTCTCAACTTTGGTATTTAAAAGTTAGTGCTTAGTCTTAGAAAGTCTGCACTTGCCCTTCTGTTTTATTTTCTTTTAAAATTTTGTTTATAATGCTTGATCAAGGCATACTATGACTGCACTCTTTCCCAACAGTGAGCATTAAGCTGGATAATCCTTTTTACCTTGTTGTTGCCTGGTTCCTTACCTTTATATGGTAGCGTTACTATAGAGCTAATTTGCTTATTTTCAACTCCAAACAGAAAGATGCATTGGAGCCCTCGTGTTACAACTACTCCACCTTGTGGAAATGAATCAAAAATGCTGTTCTTGAGCCTTAAAAGGCCAGTATCTCTAAGTCTGGGACTTGAGGCATGCCTATCTTGAATCTAAAGCTATTCTTGATGGGTAGCTTTCTCGATTTCACCTGGAAAAAGAAACTTTTCAAGCTTTACCTGAGTGAAGCAATCTACACTTACAAGTGATGAAGATGATACTGAAGGAGGAGGGGAAGCAGTTGTCCTTGGTCTTTCTTTCTCCCCATTAGTGTCTGATTCAGGTTGGATAATCACTGTTACATGGACTGGTTTATCTTCATCCTCAGGTGGCCTCACCTCTGGTTCTAAAGAGGGACATCGGCCAATGTCTGCATTTTCAAAGGACACAGGTTGAGCAAAGTCCATGGGGCTGAGAAAACACAAATAAATTGCTGTCATTATTTTTTCTGCCTTTTTACCACCCATCTATAAAGAATAGATGTCTGTTGCAGTGTAATTCTAATTCCTAGGACATAAGAGCCAGAATTAATTCCATTTGTTTTAGCTACAGAAGTGGGACACTTAAATTAGTGGTGACAGTCACCCTTGGCTTTCCTTCTTACAATTAGTGCAGAGACAGGCATCCTCTTTTGCAAGCTTTATCAGCCTAGGTAGGCTGAATCACATTGTGGGGAGGTCCTTCTCTCTGATATACATTGATGAATTGTGGGGTGATGAGATCCTTATTTAGGTACTTCAGTAAAGTGAAAGAAAGATTTAGATGGAAACTTTCTATAGAGGTTTTGCTTTATTGACTGTTCCATTTCTTTTAACTGTCCCAGACTACTGCAGCATGCACTTTCCACAAAGTAATTAATTCCTATGGTGGTTCTCAGAATTTGTATGCTCTTGGAGATCAACCTTACTTAAAATGAAGTGTTGTACTACACCTATCACTGGAGTAAGTCTTACTTTATCATTGCTGTTGAATTTCCCTGATTTCATGGGCAAATAGACAAGTGTCAGCTTGTCTGTAAAACATTTCATTAATTGCATAGCCTATGAAGCATATGCAGACTATTATAGTTACTATAGCAGAACATATTCTAGTATGGAGGTGGTTGAGGCCCATTCCCTGGAGATATTCCAGGTGAGGTTGGCAAAGGCTCTGAGCAGGCTGGTCTAATTGAGGGTGTCCCTGCTCACTGCAGGGGGGGCTGGATTAGATGACCTTTCCAGGCCCCTTCTGGCCCTAAACATTCTATGATTCTATGATTGTATTTGATGTTAGTACGATTCCATGCAACAACTAAGTTTGTTTTGGCAGCCAAGGTAATTAACCAACCTCATTAGCTGAACATTTGTTGGAATCAGTGAGACTTACGTGCTGTTAATGACAAGATTCCATATACAGCCCTCAAATGGTGGTATGTTTCTGAGAGGTGCAGTGTGAAACTCAGAAGAAACACCTCCCACAAAGAGTTTCTTAACAGAGATGGGCTGGTCTGTTGGCAGTCTCTGAGCCTGGACTTTATCTTCGTCTACTTGAACAGTGAACATCCTGTGAAAAAGATTTGAAAGTAAAGAAATAAGTATTTTACTCTGGTTATTACTTGTATTAAAACGACCACTTTGCAGGCCCCATTTACTCCTACATCAGCTATAACACTAAGCAATCCAAATTACATAATTAGCAGCTCACATGAAACGCATATTAACCACTAGAAGGTTTTCTGCTATTGCTATGCTTGATAGCAATCCTGACAGGCTGGCAAAGCCCTGCTGCAGTGAGGTGGTGACACTGCTCATGGGTCGAACAGGAAGAGACACTTCGTGGGGTGGCAACACTGACATGGCAAGAGCCAAGCCTGCTGTACTGTGATGTTAGATATAATTATCTAGTGCTCAGCAGGATGGGAACAGCATGGGATCACATTTTGTTTGGGCTCCCTATTTCCTGGCTTGTACAAGTTATTATCTTCTTGCTGGGGGACAAACACTGCTACAGACTGCTCTGATTGCAGAACTATCCACAGATACATACTGTACACTTTGAAAAAGATCTGGTCGCCTTTTTTTTTAATGAGGGAGATGGCAGAGTAAGGAAATTGCTGATTGTTTACCACATACTGATTGATACCAGTGCTGCAATTAATTCTCAGGGGTAACACATGCTACATGCTACAAGCTAAAAACAAAACAGTCCCGTGGAAGATAATGTTCAGGTTGAACAGAGGAATGTAGAAGCCTCTGAAGCACAGCACTGCTGGCTGACCAAGCCAAGTCATGGAATGAAGCAAAGAGGATTGTGTCCAGGTGGGTTTTTAATGTCTCCAGAGATGAGGAGACTACCACATGTCTGGGCATCCCATTCCAATGCTCTGCAAAAAAAAGGAAGTTTCTTCTTGTGCTTAAATGGAGGTTTACACAAGTCCTAGAGGCAGAGAGGACACTTCTCTCTCTTGCCTTCAGAGGAAGTGTAGGGAAATCTCATTGGTAAGACTTGCGTTATCCTTTGTGCTGCTGCACGTTAGCCATGGCTACTGGTTGTCAGTATTTTCATCAGCATGCAGTATTTAATTTCATCTTTAGCTGTTACCATAGTCAACATTTTGGCTCCAAGCAGAACCATATAATAATGTGCATTAGTTTTCAACTGTATCCTATAATTACTCTGGAAGAGAAAGCAAATACTTCATAATTATCTGGACAATTATCTCTGAAGAGTTTACAAAGGGTGTTCCTCGTATTTAATCAACAAAGCTTGAGTTTGTGATGAGCAAAGGAGAGGTTAATCTTAATTTATGTGTTTTGACACCCATTTCAGGTTACTGAAAATGCAGAGTTCAGTAATTGTAACAGAGCTACTTTGCAAACACTGAGGTTTCATCTGAACAAGCATGGTTTATGGTTCAACTGTTTGACATTGTACAGAAATTGTATCTTGATGTACTCTCACAGGTCAAGCTACTGCACTTGCTATAGCACTGCATAAAAAAGCTTCCTTTGTTATTTAGAACTTCTTATTATCATCTGCATATTTGTGTTCTGTCACAGTGACACAAAATCTTTTGCAGGAAATGGTAATTAATTAAAAAAATAACTTTTTCTCTCAAATAAAGCATGTAAACCCAGCTCTGCAAAAAAAATAAGGAGAAACTTCTAAAACTTCTCGCATGAGGATGGGATTACACTAGATTCTTTGCCTCAGCAGAAGCATTTACATGGATTGCTGAAGACATTGGCTTTGTTGAATTAGCTGTGGTGTGTGGTCTGTGGCACTTGTGTTTTTTACCCTCTAGCTCGTTCTATCCGGATGGAGTGTGCTCTGCCATCGTGAAACTCGCCAGCTTCTGGCCTGAGGGTGATCCTGTGGGGGTCCCGTATCCCCGTGGAGATGTGCACTTCCAGTCGCCCTCTGTTCAGGAACACTGCATAGTAGGCCTGTGGTATATATGTTGGTATAAGAAGGTGAGTTACATTTGTAAAGAAATTATTTCACTTAGTTTTACATTCATGTGTATGCTTTATTTTCTCACTCCAGTTTTTAACCTGGTCACCAAGTGCTGTAGTTTCAGTTATGCTGCTGTCACTGCATTCAGACTCCCTTGTATTCTTACAGTGAGGAATGGGTGAAATGAGGTCATGCTGGAAAGCCTCATCAAAACACTTAACTGTCTGCACACATACTTGCACAGAAAGATGGAGCCTTCTAACTTACAATTCTGCTGATTTTTACTGTTACAAGGCCTTTCCTTAAACCCATCAAGCCCTGCATAGCATTGGTCTCAGTGTGAGTTCTGTGTTTGGAGGTCAGGCAAATCATGCTAGTAGTTACTCTAGCAACCAATATCATGTTGTAGCAGATTTCAGGATCTAACCTCCAGTTACTATAGCAATGAGTGTCATGCTCACTTCTGTGACCTGAAGAGCTGGGAAATGATAAAGGAGCCCCTGCCCTGAAGTTAATATCATGCGGGTGAAACATTATAACATGCTGTCCCTGGAGCACGTTCCTCTGAGTCATGGAGAGCTCTCTTCCAAAACAGGCAGGAAGGAGAATAATGAAATAGAATTTCCTCAAAGTTCTGAACAAAGAAAGCACCAAAATATTCTTTATATCTCTAGTGTAGTATGTCTGTCTGTAAGGTTTTTAATTATTCGAGACTTAAATAATTTCTAACAGCGATCACATTTAGTCACTTCACTCAGAATGAAGTGAAGAACAGCATTCTCCAATTTTTGATTTAAAAACACAACAACATGGAAGCACCTACATGATAGAAAAACAAATTTGATTTTGTTTAGCAACAAGGATGCCTTACTGTAAGAGAAACAGTTACTACAATGAAAAAAACCCCAAACATTTCTGAGCCTCTATTGGACTCGCCATCAGATAAAATATATTAGAATTATTTTTTTTTCCCAACCACTGAATTTTAACTTAAGTATAACTATATGACAGTCTCTTGAAACAACCCAAGTGGAAGAAGTTCAGTAGAATTGTGTTTTGTCTTTAACTTTTGGTAGGTTCTTTGTACCTGTCCCGTCTGTCTGCGCTTTCTCCGCAGTGGGGCAGCTTTCCTGCCCGTCTGCCGGCGCTTTCTGCGGGGGGGCACGACTGCACCACTTGTGCCAAACAAGATGATCCCAGACTCATTCTTGGTGCTGAAGGAGAGGTTGATTTCTGTGCCCATGTCAAAGGAGACAGGCTGCAGTTCCACAAAGCCTGGCTTGGGGAAGCTAACTGTATAAATGTTCTGTAGGAAGAAGGGGACAAGAAAGTGCATTAGTAGCATTAAAGAGTATGACCATGCACGAAAGATTTCTTAACTAAAATAATAAACTATGCAAATATAACTATTGTGAAGAGATGGAAAGTAGTAAGAAACAATAAGCAATTTACTTCTCGAAGTGTTGTGCAAACACTAATTTACCTGTTTATATCTGGCATCATTAAAGTATCTCCAGAATCCTGTCTAACAGGAAGTCAGAGTTCCAGTCTTATTTCAGTATATCCTTGGATTAAAAGTAACTGTTCACAAGTGTTTTTCATATGAATATTTTCCACTGAGTTAATACAGGGGGGATTTTGCTTTTAAATCAATACAATAGATAACAAGAGGCAATACAAAAACTCATTAATCTTTCTTCCTCTTAAATAGAATTGTTCTAAATTTGAGATTAGATTCTTATGTCTGCCTGAATATACCTTATATAGCTAATACATGATGCCATAAAAATCAGAAACCAGAAAACATTTATACCTGTTAAGACCAAATACATGGAAGTCAGACTAACCTCTAGTGTGCATCCTTTGGTTAGACCAACAAAATCGGGACTACTCAGTATATTATATGGTGTCCTTGATATTTCAATCTCTTTGAGGCAACCTGTATATTTCTTTAAGTTCACCTCAGGCCTAAAAGAAAATATTTAGAAGCACAGTGTGTTTTCAAAAACAGACTTTATGGAGAACACATTCAGTCAGACACGCACACTCACATGCACTGTCAGATGCACAGATACTAGATTTTTTTTTTAATACACACATACAATCAAGTAGATACATCTTGCCTTCTACCACCTAACAGCACATATTGGACTCTGCCTTGCATCACTCAGAAGTGCAACAGGAGATTTCTCTCATCTCCTATTGACACCAATCCTCTCTTCCATTTTTACTTTTTTTTAGGGTTTTTGTTGTTGTTGTTGTTGTTAAAGGAGTGCTGTCACTGTTGTTTAAATGAACTATGAAACAAGTAAGCAGTTGTTCCTTACACAAAGCAGAAAGTTGCAACCTAGGAAATCATAACAGTAGAGATCTTAACAGGAAGACTGATGTTTCATTCATGGTTTTGCATACTAGATCCTAATGAAGTAGAAACTTCAGTAGCATACAAATATTTTGGATAAAGTTTTCACCAAAGACTTTTTTAGTCTTTTGCCAAAGTCAAAAAAATAATTTGATGTGGTTTTTATGCTTTAGAAATTCTTTATGTTCAGGTGGAATTACATTTGTTTTCAATGTATTTTATGTACCCATTATCTTTCCTGTGAAAAGTGCTGCATATAACACAGGAATATATTTTACTTTTTCAGGCAGTGAAAGGAAACAAAGCACTGGGGTTTGTTACAGAATGTAACAACCTATCCAAGGCAGGAAAACATTGTAATAGAATTGCAAAGTTCAATATGGGTTGGCTCAGCATCTGGTTGACAAAAGAAATGCAAAAACCCCTGAAAGTAACACCAAAGCTAGCATGCTTGAACTGAAAAGTATGATTTCCCAGGCCTGGGTACACCAGAGTGAGACCATAATTGCTGGCAACATCTGAACCAGTCTTGCAAGAAGAAAGGACTTGCAAAGTCACTTCAGAAAAAGAGTTGCCATGGGAATAAAACCCGTAAGAAAAAAAAAAAATTAGTTAATTCGCTCACAATATTACCAGTGAGAGTTTACTAGAATATGTGAATATGAAGAGCTTAAAGAAAGAAAAATTGTTTTGGAAAATAAATGAGTTAACATGAGGTGGAATGTGTGTGTGTGTGTATTAAATCCAACATTTTATCTTCCTGGAAGGAAATTAAATATTTTACAGAATATTAATTACACAATAAAACCGTTTTGTACAGATACTATTAAGCTGCAAGGTTTGGCACTGAAAGCCATTCTTATCATTATAGCCATCCTAGCAAGCACAGTGTCTTCTCTGGCAAATTAGCATCCTCTACGTAAGCTAAAGCAAGCTTCTTGTTTATTAAAATAATCTGTATTCTGCTTTATTTACAGTCAGATAGTTATGGCCATATTTAATTTTTGAGTTTTCTTTTATTTCCTAGCTCTTCCCCAGTTCCCTTTTTGACTCAACTCCCCAGCAGCAGAACAGTTGTGCCATATCATTGTAAGCAGTGCCCACAGTCTCCTGAAACCATCCATGT
This sequence comes from Corythornis vintsioides, assembly GCA_025447755.1. NCBI lineage: Eukaryota > Metazoa > Chordata > Aves > Coraciiformes > Alcedinidae > Corythornis > Corythornis vintsioides. Next base: position 22,511 of record JAOEGS010012572.1, on the reverse strand, counting down.
CCTACCCCCTTCCTGCCTTGACCAGCTACAGACTGTCCCTCATGCTGTCCTGTCACAAGCAGCTGTGTTATCTTGTAATTCCCAACCTTGCAAACATTGAACACTTGCTTCGTGTTTTCTTAAGATTTCCATTTCCCCTTGTTCCCTTCCAAAACATACAAAACAAGGTCCAAGTTCACTCAGATCTTGCATAAATTCGTGGGCTTTTTTTTTTTTTTTTTTTTTTCCAAACTAGGATCACAGTCAAGGGAACAGAAGCACATTTCTGGAACTTGGGTGGAAATAATCTTTCCCAGGATCTGGGGTGGGGATTGAATTTTTCTAATTCAAGCCAGGAACTAAGCTGCAAAGCACAGTGAAATTCAGTTCGTATCTGAGCATATGAAAGCAAAAGTAATGGACACTGATGGCTGCAAACTGAAAATACAGTCAGAAATAGGTGGCCTCCCTTATCCCTTCCCCCATCCCCTCTTTCTTAAATTCAGAAGTGGCAAATTTCACAAAAATCTGCACCTTTCTTTCATGCCCTCCTCAGTAACCACTGCCATGCAGTGCAGTGCTCCTCACCTGACCTGGGCCTGCCTTGCTCTTACAGGTCAGAGCCACACTCAGCAATGCAGTTTGCTGTGGCTTTGCTACAGAGGCATTCCAGTGCTGTAAACAAACACAGCTGTAGTAAGCAGCTGTGTGAAGAAAATAAAAGTTGCTTGTGTAGGTGTGTGCACAGCATGTAAGATGAACAGTATTAAGCACTTGGAAGCAGCTTTGCTTGTTGCAGCAGGAGCAACTTGCTGAATTAACAGCCTTGGCATACCAGCTGGTATAAATACTGCCCACACGCTGCTTCTGCATTGCCGGCTGTGCTTTTAAGCTGCACTTACTAGACACATGCAAGTCATGCAAGTAATCTAATTATTTTTACCTTGCTTTCATACTAGGGTGAGAGAGAAAGGGGAAAAAAAAAAATCACATTAATTGTAGCAAATTATACTTACTAGCAAGGTTCAAACATTTCAAAGTGAAGCTGATACACATCATTTACAAAGAACACACAATAGACGGTGAGATTCCGTACACACCATCAGGCTCTGCCAACAGCTACCTTAAAAATCAGAAAGCTTTTATATTTCATTGCTATATTTTGTCGTAAGTAAAAGTGAACCATGTAAAAGAATTTGGCAGAACTGACATGACCTGATAATTACAAAGTCATGGGTACCTCAACATTTATTGTTTGCAGGAGCTCGGCTTTGCCCTAATCCTCTTTTCACCATTTTTGATTCTAATTTACCATAACATTCATCTTGCCCCGGTGAATAACGAATCATAGCTGTAGGCAAAATGGTTACCACAGGTCCAAGTAGCTGTGGTACACTGATTTTCTAAGCAACCACAGAGGATTTGCTGGAGGATAATTGATCTAGACATTTTGTTAAGCACTGGTGTGATTTCACAATTACATAATATAGTGCTGTATTTCATGAGTAAAATAGGTCTTAGATCTTTTTATCACTGGCTGATTTGACATCAGAGGTCAGATAATAACCTAGTAAATTAACAAATAACGTCCATTCTTTTAGCTGCAGAACAGCCTGTGGACAATTCACAACAGTTCCTTGTGCACAAGACCACTTCAAGGCTGTCATTATGTTGTGTAGCTAAAGCTGACATAGATTAATGGGCTTGTTTCTGTGTTGCTCATCTGTCATTGTAGCACAGAATTCTCTGTTCCTGTCATGGCAAAATTCATTTGCATTGCATCTTGTCATTCCTGAATATTCATTTAATCCTTAAGTAAGTTTTTTTGTCTATTTAAAACCATGTCACTAAATTCAAGTACTCGTTATCCCATTTCTTTAGTTCATTGAAGCTTAAGTTTATCAATGATATTATGCAGTATTGTAAAAATAAATACTGGGAATTTTATTTGCATAGGAAATTCAGGATCAGGCTTCTGAAGGGAAAAGGTTACCATAATTCATTCTACTTACATTAAATATATCAAGAGTATGGTATCCTTTCAATCTTGAATACAGAAAGAGTTTAATCTAATAAGTGCAGGAACTTAGGTCTACAAGTAATTTTAAATGACATCTAAACACAGAATTTTTATACACAGTGAAAGTACACTGACCCTGATTATGCAAACACATGCATACCCATTTAACAGTGATCCCATGAGGAGTAGTTTGTAGTTTGTTTTTTTTCTACTCATGCACAAGCTAAACCCTTGCACTTAATTTTGTGGAAGTATGGAGATATTTCTGTACTTCTGAAGTCTCAAATTCTATTAATCAATTAAAAAAAACTTTAAAATTCAGCTACATCAGGGTTCTTGCATTGAATCAGAAAGATGTACTGCACCATTAATGGTATTTCCATGTATTTGTGTAAACAGTGTGAAACACATTGAAATACACAATATATGGAAATAAAGTGTTGGTCTGCTGTAGCGAATAGGGTACATTGGGAAGTCACCATCCACTTATTGCAAGGGAACTGGAGAAATAAATACTGAGAATTAGATTACTCTGCATTTACAACCTCTTACGAAAGGGAAAGAAAACGGGTTTGAGCCATGTTACCTTAGATTTCTCAGGGTTGGCAATCCACCAAAATATATTTTCTCATGGCCTTTTAAGTTAAGACCAAAGTGGCTGCCTGTAGAAGCTGTTGCTATGGTCTCTTCTTCATTGGTGTCTATGTCTACAATTGATATGTTGGCTGGAAGACATTTAAGATTAGTTTCAAAACATGACGCATAACAAATGATGTCTTAATGTAAGAAACTAAGAGCAAAATATTTATAAGATTAGCAGGAGAGGCAAGAGGCAAGGAGGGTTGTATTTTGCAATTAAGACACTGGATTTCCAAATTGTCAGTTATGGGCAGGGGAAGAGATCTGCACTTTCCTCTGTTTCCATAACAACATGAAAAGCTATAGCAATTCTGTATGCTTTATTTCTATATATTCTTTAAACATATTTCAATTTGGTATGCTCTCTCTGTCAAAGTAATTTGTAGCTAACACTTCGGGACAAAGTCAAGATCGTTTTACATTTAATTTGTGATATCAGTCCAAAGGTTGTCACTCGAACAGGATTTTTTTAGTGCAGAAGTTTGTTAGCACATAATTGTCATTATGTGCTTTAGAGATTGGTGATCAGTCACTCTAGACCATTTTCAAACCCAAAGCACTCAGTTGCTGTCATGTCTAATTTCAGTCTAGAGTCAGTGATGCACTACATACAACCAGCCTATTTAAATACTAGTGTATATTCTAAATGTACAGATTATAAAGTTCAAAGAGAGAGACAAAACACAGTGAAAAATACTATGCAGCCCCTGAAGAAGAAATATTCTACCACAGGGATACAAATAAAAAGTTCTTGCAATTTGTTTGTTTGTTTTCTTTTTCTTCCAGATAAATGTACAGGTTTCTTGTAATCTACACTTCAGCCTGATCCCTCATCTACACACCTAAGAAATAAAATGAATATTGATTTTAATTAAAGTGACCAGTCTGATTTCTGGTTAAAGACAGACTAGAGTGAGTCTGGAAATGAAAGATCCATCAATGTTTTAGGAGATTTCAAAGGGAGTACTGGCAGAATAGGTAGTGTATAATCCATGGAGAGGAAGGAGCAATGGCAAGATGGGAGGAAGCACCTTCTCTGATAGAAGTGCCCCCCAACAGGTGAGTCTCTTGAGGCAGCAACTAAGTATATGCCTTAAAAGATGAAAGGAATGTGTAAAACCTGAAATGAAACTACCATTTTTAGGAATGAAAGAGAATTGAATGGGGAATAGACTTTTTTTTCAACTTTCTGTAAACAAATTACTTTTCCTTTTATTTCTATACCTGTAACTTCTTTATAAACATATGATGTTTGAATGGCATTAATAAATTACAATTATGTGACATTGTATTTTACTACCTCGTGAATTAAGTATGAACTAAGATAACTGGCTAGCAACAAGGCATTCCTGCTCTAAAGGTGAAACAAATCTATGAGAGTTCTGAGTTACTTTGGCCAGCGTCCCAGCTCCCAAGCCTACTTCAACCAAATGACAAGAGTGTGTTTGAGATAGGAAGGTCAGGTAGAGAGCTGGTACTGCAGGGTGGGCAGAGGGGGAAGAGCATGTTCAGGGGCTCATGGAGACCCTGAAGATCCAGAATGGACTAAGACTTTGGGATGTCATGTATGGAATAAATAAAATTAATTTGGCTCAAGTAAGATTTTACCAGTCCTATAACTAGATTAAAACTAACCAAACAAAAAGGGTTTTGCCAGCATGATACCCAGCTTTCTTTGCCATGTTATTAAATGCCACCATTTCACATTTTGCATCAGTAACAGGCAAAAGAATTAGCAGCACTTCTGAAGATGGTCCCAGTTGCTTCCATGCAGATTCAGATCATGGCACATGGCATATCATTAGAGAATATAAAATAGTTTTTGATTTTGTCTACCAACTGCAGACAATCCATCAGTACTAAAGTCAATGCTTTTTTTTAAGTGCTTTGGGATATGCTGAGCATGAGAGGATGGTACAGCATGAAAGCTATTGCTGTCCTAACAAAAAACACCCACCTCTGTTTTATGACTTTGAACAACATCAACTGATAAAAAAGCACCTTTTTTTTTCCCAGTTAGACACAGAATGTAATTCTAAATTAAGCTACCTGTTCATAAAAGGCCTGTTTGACTGTGCAATCACTCGCATGCAACTCAACACACCTGTAATCTAAGCAAAAGAAATTGCTACACCACTAGAACTTTATGATTCCAGCAATTTTTTCACAACATCTTCTTCAGGATTAGACATTTAATTGCACTGCACAGGTAACAGGGAAAGTCACGGTGTTAATACCACAGGAACTCACCTTGCTTTTGAATTCTTGACAGGGTGAAAGATTTCCATTTGCCATCATTATGATTTTGGTTGCTGGTAACAGAAGCTGTACCTGAACCCAGGTCGTAGCTGACTTTTATATGGCCATCACTGAGTTCTACACTCATGAAATCCTTCTGTTAATGAAAAGGATTAGATGCACAAATTATGATTCTTCTCATTTTGGTAGGAGGCATATGACAATAAAGAAACACGTTCTTTTCCTGGGTGACAATAGACAACTTTTTTTTTCAAGCTTTAAAAAAAATACTTAGATATTTCCTGCCTGGGACTGTAATGTACAAAAGTCTGATGACAACATGTTATTCTTTTTTTTCTCCCTTTTATTCTCCTTTGGATTGCTAACTTAGCTGGAATTTTTATAACAACTTAGCTGGAGTTTTGATGGGATGACTGTACTTTTATTTTCTGAGGCTGAAGACAGAAATACACATTGTAATTAACTGAAACTAATAGTCAGCTTTGAGTATATGTCTGTACCACAGCTGATGTCTTTACCATGCTTCTCAGCTAGATTTAAACTTGCAAGGTAGAAAACAAGAATAGTCAGTAAAATAGGCTTCTTTTAAAAGGTTTCCAGGGAGCAATCTGTACTGATGAGCCACAGAGAGCTATGAACTGTTATTCTCATCAACCATTGACACCAATCTCAAAGCAGTTACTGGAGATGGCTGATGGAAACAATGGTCTATGGTACAGTATCTACAGAAAAAGAGCTGGCAGGATACAAAGAGCAAAAAAAACATCCAGGAAACAGAAAAGCATGAAAGGCAGTAAGTAATAGTGGAGCTATCACCATGAGCATGTATGTACCAGATAAATTTTAATTATAATTTTGCTTATGGCCAGTTCTGCCTGTACTCAGACCGAGGGAGAATTACAGAAAATGACAATACCATGTGCTGAATACCTATGCAAAACACTGATAACAGTGTTATGTGTCTGAACACAAACTTCTGTTCATAAGAAGAGTAAACTTCAACAAACTCAGTAGTATAGATGCTAATGTATGACTATCCGTGCATCCCCAGAAGGTGTATCCTCAAAGTTTTTGTATTGTAGGACAATATCTTCAGACACAAATTGTATCATGGACCAGTTGCCTTCCAGCTCCCAGCGTTTTTTCAGAAGTTCAGGTAAATAATTTATTTTTCTAGAAAGCTACATAGTTATGCAGAATAATTATACACAATCATCTAAAATAATTGCATTAATTATACTTTCAATATTCCATTATTAAAGTTCATAGATTCATAGATTCATAGATATTAGGGGTTGGAAGGGACCTAGAAGATCATCTAGTCCAACCCCCCTG
>JAOEGS010012571.1:0-19315 GCA_025447755.1 Corythornis vintsioides | reverse complement strand
GTTACCCAAGTGTTTTAGGATCAAATCAAGAAAAGATTTGTTTCCTTGAGGGGAGGGGGAAAAAAAAGAAAGAAAATTAGAATAAAAGTGCAGCCTGCCATCTTATTGAGCTCTGCCTTCTGCTAATCCATTCAAATATTCATATATATATGTATTAGCTTATGGGGATTTATATGAGATAGTTTAATCTAATCATGTATACGTTTTGGAGAAGCACATACTTTGTGAGGACGTTTTTCTAGTCTTAGCAGATTAAATATTGGATGCTTAATTATTATTTTTAAAGGCAAATATTAAATATTTAATTGGGTCATAAAATTTGCTTGTTTCTGTTGACTTGTTAGTTTTATTGTTTTGTTTTGTTTTCTCATCTTTCACATTAATTGCGATGTGCATCCAGTTTTCATTTTTAAGTGATAACCTAAACCAAATACTTTGAATTATTTGGTCCACACTTGTTTCTTGGTTTAAAGTGTAATTCTACAGAATAGTTCCTTATGCAAGTAGAGCTTCAGACCATTTCTCCTTCTCTCATAGCATCTTGCTCTCCTGCTCTTATTGAAGAATGTTCTCTACTTCTCTCATTTTATTTGTTTGCTTACCTTGATTACAGTTTCTGAAGACAGTTCTTGGACCTGTGAAATATTTAGCTCTGTCAACCTCTGCTGCTATTGGCTTTTTCTTCCAAAATATGTGAAACGGGAGGTATGGAGCATTTAGTGATACAAACCTATTCTCCACTGAAATTTCTGACTTTTTACATTCTGAGAGACTGTGAATTAAAAAATTGCCTTCATAAAGGGCTAAATTACAGCTATTGTATTCTGAATTTAATCTGACATCATTTCAGCATCTTTTACATGTATCATCCATTCAAGGAGTATTTCTTAGCCTTTCTGCTAACACATGCAGTCTTTCTACAATTAGATGTAAACACCACTCAGTAATACAGTTGTAAATTAAGAATTATGACAGTAAAATGAGGATAGTAATTCAATTTTCACAGGATTTTCAATATGAGTATGATATTTCTGTATTTAATATAATTTTATATTGAATTTATTAATGCAGGATTATGCTCCACATCAGCAGTTGCATTGGTAAAATGCAAGAAAAAATTAATATAGAAAGCTTAATGTAAAATAAAATAGAATCATAAAATCATAGAATACATTGGTTTGGGAGGGACCTTTAGGTTGTTTTTCAGTTTTTCAGATTATAAAAAATTAAATATTATATGACCTTGGTCTTGGCGCAGCAATCATATTTCTTAATAAATATTGAACTGAAAATATTCAAAAGTTTTGCATTTTCATAATGCTGTACTATATTTATTACATTAACTAATTTTAATTCATATTTATTACTGTATCCATTAGATTCCATAAAATGTGAGACATCTGAGAAAGATGACATAGCTATATACAGGAATGCCAAGGTTTATATACTTATATACATTGAGATCACTGATAGCTGCATGTGGTACCCTGATTTATGGACCAAATTCACTTGGTCATATGTAGATGTCTTATTCTGTCAGAGATACTTGAGAATATCTCATTTGGTTCCCAGCTGCTACTCCAGTAGATCATACATTTCACACAGATGTCCTATCTGCCAACAACACCTGAATGCTTGAAGTACCATAGTGTACCTCAAACAGTACTTATTTATTTTCACTCAAAAGTGAAAATGGAAGCAATTGATCCTTAAGTGATATGAGGACCAGACAGCTGAAAGTTAGGCCTTACAACATACAATAGTCTCCTATATCCTTAGCAACAAATATAGCAATTATAATGTATAAACTTATATAGGATTATCAACTTTAATATGTTAGTTGTAAACCACAAACATGTCTTAGACTGCAAATCAAAATAGGCAATAATACCTATTATAGGCAATAATGTGTATCTCTGCACATTTTAAAAAATGCTAAAGTGTGCTAGCAAATGCTGTATAATACTATTTATATCCCAACAATGTGGGAAAATATCAGTAATTTTCTGTAGAATTCTTGGTTTGGCAAAACCATTTTAATTGCTCTTTTCAGAAAATGGGAACATTTGCATATCTATGGCAAGATGTCATTTTAAGACATATCAAGTCAAGCTATGTGAGTCATACCATGTCAGAATACAAAGCACAAAGCAACTTTAAGTAAATGCTGCAACCTGACATTATATGTCAGAATCAGATAAATCATTACCAAGGTAATCCAATCTATGACAACTTCATTATGTAAAATTTTCAGTGCAGAAAAAACATATTAGCTCTGGATTGCAAAGGTCTTTTCTAGTATTAAAGCCTCTATTTCTTTGGTACAATATTGCTAATGATTTGTTATGCTCAGAACAACCCTGGTATTGAGGAAGGTATATTTTTCTTCATACAAAGTATTAACAACAAAACAGTATAATACTGAGAAAACATACATGAAAAATCCTTAGGATCATCAATGTTACACTATAATAGAGCTAATTAAAACAAAACAAAACAAAACAAAACAAAACTTAACAACTGTGCATAGTGAAATATAGTCTGGCCTTAATAATTCAAGAAAATATTAATAGAGACTTGTTTTGGGGCATTTAAGTTTAGCTGCTATTTTAGGTACCTACAATCTGATTATACAGTCACTAAGGCATCCAAAATTAATTAGAAACCTAAAATCATAGTACCTGGTTGCCTTTCTAGGGCCCCATTGTCTTTATAGGAAACAGAGGCTCCTAATTTAGCCACCTATATAAATATTTAAGCATCTCCTAGTATCTCTTGTGATGATTTGTTGGTCCTGAATAAAGACCTTTCTTGTTTTTCTATTAACAATATTATCAAATTTTACTATATACTTTAATATTTAGAAATCATTTTATTCAAACATCTAATTTAGCATTCTTCCATCAAACATGCCTTTCTGTATGAATTTAAAGACTTTAATTTGAGACAGTGAGTGCTAAGTACATTACAAGAAGCCCTTTCGTCTCTTAGATAACCAAGGTAAAAATCTATATACTTATTTTTAAAACCCCAGCATGAATGATCATGGTTTAGCTACTTGCCACAGACAATTTTTACAATTCTAGCCATTTCAGAAAGAAAAAACGTGGGAATCCTTCCCAAAGCTTCTTTTGTGAAGTGAAATTTTAACATATCCTAATGGAGTAACCTTGAGTTTAGAAAATGAGAAAATATTCTTCCCAAACTTTGTTTGCTTGCGTGTTTTGGCTAAGTTGGTTCAGCTGTTTAAGTGTAGTGCTTCCCAAGACTGCAGAACTTAACATTAGTCAGAGAAATGCAGCAAAATGCTGCACAGGTGAACTGAAGTGACTGCTTTAACTGAAGTTACTGTTGGAGTTACTGCAAAAAGAGGAAAAAATCATAAAAGGCTAAAGCTATCTTGTTTCTTATAGGAAAGATGCTTAGAGGTGACAATTATAACAGATCTTTCTTTTGTTCATTATTTAGACTATTGTTAGGTTCTTGATTCCCTCAGTATGACTTGCTAATGCACATGCCTCAAATCCCATTGCAGACTGTATTGTAGTATTCATGTTCCATTTTAATACTATAAAAATTAAATGACTCTTTTATCTGGGTACATTTGGTACATGTGCCTATACTTTGTACAAACTGCTTGTCCTGTTGAGTGATGCTTACTCCCACTGACGTCTGCTGTGATAAGATGGAATGAGTCACACTAGGTGTTTGTAAAGGTTAACAAGTAATATATTCAGAGCTGCAGATAAATCACGATGCCCTTCTATGTGGCAGATGCTACAGAGAAAATAGCTAAGAAATACCTAAAGGAGGTAAATAAATAGGTAGAATCAGTAGCTCTAAAATAACTTCAAAGGTGCACTTTCAGAAACCTGAAAATTATCTCTGCACAAAACAGTGACACTGTGAATGGCCAATAAATATGACTTCATTTTTAAGAATCTGGATACATCATAGGAAAACCACTTATTTAGTGTCTTGTCATTGTCGGTTGACACTGTTAAACACTGTTCACTTCCTGATTTTGCAGCTTTTACACTCTGCTAGACGTGTGCCCTCTCTAGAGAATTTGTTACCTGAGACAAAACAGCATAATGATTCTGATCTAGCTCCCTGCCCCTCTGCTACAAGACTCAAAGTGATGGTCAAAATACAGTCTCTCTCCCTTCCTTCCTTCCTTCCTTCCTTCCTTCCTTCCTTCCTTCCTTCCTTCCTTCCTTCCTTCCTTCCTTCCTTCCTTCCTCCCTCCCTCCCTCCCTCCCTCCCTCCCTTCTTCCCTTCCTCCCTTCTTCCCTTCCTCCCTTCCTCCTTTTTCTTACTGTCACTAAAGATGACTGAACAGAATCAAACTGATGACATCAACAAGCCAGTTACAGAATCACAGAATCACAGAATCACAGAATCACAGTTTCTAGTTCTTACTATTTCATTCTTTCAATTAAACATTTTCCTCAGGTTTCTACAATTATGTTACCCAGCCTCCTTCCTACGAGTCATATAGTTCTGCCATTATCATAATATCAGTCCATTCCATCCCATCCTTGTGTTGGTTCTATTCATTAATGAAAGCTCTAACTCTCCTCCATCCTCTCCTGACATGGGACTAAATGAAATATAGTCAAGGCTTTGAATTTTCTATGCTGATGTAATGGTCCATAGAAAAATATTGCAAACTGCTAGGCATCTGTTCTCCAAAGTAGGGTCATCAGTAAATTTTGAATGGAAGAAAGAATGTTTGCTACACATTCCCATATATTAATTCTAATATATTAAATACCTTGTGTTTCCTATTGGTTTGCTCTAGACAGGTCCCTGTGCAGTCTAGGAAAGTATTATATCACTTCATGCTTCTGTCACCGAGGCTGTCTAAAATTGTTCTTCTGAGGCACCTGCTTTCTCTACTGATTGGACAGGGAGTCAATCTGTTTAGCTGAGGCGATATGAATCAGGCTGTAGATGCTGCAGTCTATTCATCAGACATTGTAGCATTTACTTCTGGTAAAAATTTTCCATTTCAAAATGCTGACTACTTATAGTGAATAAAATTTTTTAAACTTTACAGTTACAGTATTGTTTATTGTAATAAAACATTCTAGATTAACCAATCATTATAAATCTGTACATGAGCTACACTGAATCATTTATGGGATATTGTTGAAGCCACAAATGGGCACCACTGTTTAGCTTAAAATTAGATTCAGTAAATCAAGGTAAAAGGCTATAGTTTTTATAGTCATATTTAGGACAGTTTTGTTGCTCAGTGCTATTGGTGCTTGGTGTTTCAAGGTGTTTCTGATCAATCTGTCTTTATAACTTTAGGCAGTATATGTATATTATATTGCACTTTAGTACTTCATCAATAGCCTGCAAATTATATTATATTGTTTTAATACAACACACGAATTTATATAAAATAAATATAAAAGCAGCAAAAGTGATATTTTTACTTAAAAATAGTGCATTTTTCTTAATGGTTGTTACATTAATTTTACAGAATACAATCGACCTAAAATTGTATTAATACAGTTTATTGTAATGGTTGTGTTGTTTTTTATACACTATAGTTTTTACAGAAAACTTTTTTTTTTTTCAGAAATATTCAGAAATTTGTGGGTTTTTTTTTTACTATTCAGAATAGGTATTTTGAGAAATTTTATACTGAAACTGCAGCTGAGTCAGCTGAGGACCTCCTGGTCCTGCTGTTTGTGACCAGTAAAGGACATGTAGGGGATAGAAGCCATCTTGGGCACAGTGATCACAAAATTATAGTGTTTTTGATACTTGGAGAAGTAAGGAGAGAGGTCAGCAGGACTTCTACCTTGGCCTTTGAGAAGAAAAACTTTGGCCTGTTCAGGAGACTGATGGACAGCATTCCTTGGGAGACAGTCCTGAGAGGTAAAGGAGTCCAGGAAGGCTGGACATACTTCAAGAAGAAGTCTTAAACATGCAGGAGCAGTTCATCCCTATGTCCCAAAAGACAAGCTGGTGGGGAAAAAAACTTGACTGGTTGAGCAGAGAGCTTTGGCCAGAACCTTGGCAACAAAAGGAGAGTTTATAGCCTTTGGAACTGGGACAGACTACTCATAAAGACTACAAAAATGTAATTAAGCTGTTCAGGGAGAAAATTAGTGGGGCCAAAGCCCAGCTCAACATGGTTACTGCTGTTAAAGACCATAAAAATAAATAAATAAATAAAATTCACTGAAAGAGTTGTTAAGGCTGCCCAGGGAAGTGTTTGAATCACCATCCCTAGGTACCTACACCTAGGTGTTTCCACAAGATAAACACTTGCTATTTTTAAGAAAACAAGAATCTTATCAAATAGTTGCAAGTGCTTTTCATAGGCAGAAATGTATTAACTGGAGAAAAATGAGCAAAGAGAAGATAACATTCTAGAGCTGACTAACCTAATGTTAAAGTGGTTACTTTTCTTTTCATATATGAAGAAATAAAAGCAAACTTGAATAATTAGATATGCAGCGTTTAAATGACTATCTACAGTTGATCTGTGTCACTGAAAATAGTAATTATTTTAAAATCACCTCATTATTATTTTCCATTATTTATGTCAATGTGCCAGACAGATAAATTTGTTAACTTCTAACTTAAGGCTAAACAGACTTGGGCTTGCCTATTTCAGTGTACAGTTGATTCCATGTAAAAATAAAAAAATAAATAAATGGGCATTATGTTCACCCAGTCTGGAGGAAGAGAGATAAAATAAATGTTGTATCTTTTATAAAACACTCTGTCATTATTGTCCTCATTATAGCTGCTTAAGCATCTATCATTTAGCAGGTCATTTTAGGCTATCCTTAAGCAGCAGGTCATTTTAGGCTATCCTTTTGCTCCTTTTAACCCAGGATATTTTTGTTGCTCTATACTTCTGTTATGATTCATTCTGTTCCCTGGAACTACCAGCCACAGAACTTTCTCCATTACTGATCCTGCAGATAGATTAATAGGGCAAAACCAGTAACACACAATTCTGTAATTTAAATAATCACCTGACTGGCTACCTGTTAACAGACAACAATTATCAATAAAGGATCTTACCTTTTAATGTGATTGTATTTTGATTTTTGATTTAACCTTGTGTTTAAAAAAAATACTCATTTTTATATCAGCTTTTAGCAAGGCAATATTTATCCTTACTTAAAGCTAAAACATATACATCTAACTCATAATGCAATTATTTCAACTCACTTATAATAAGCTGTCTATAATAAAAATTAAAAATTAAAATGAAATCCTACAATAAATTATTGTCTTTCCTTTCCCTGGTGTACCTTGTGGTAATTAAAACATTCACATTATACTAATTTGTATGACTATGCAATAAAAAAATACAGGAACTTTCAAAAATGCTTATCAGGCTTTGGTTTTCCTTTTATGTAAGGCAGTGACCATACTTCCATAACTTTTAACTAATTTCCATTTAAAAGCCATTCTAAAAAGTATATTTCTGCTTTTAATAACAGTGTACAAAAGCAATCCACCTCAGCAGTTTAACATTGTAAGTGAAGCAATCAATTAGAATGACAATCAGTTATTCATCCATAAAATGTATTAACTAATGAAAAATAGACATTTCTCCACAATATTATAGTCACATTTCAGTAAGATACTTAAAACAACTGAGACCTCACAACCTTTAGAAACACTTAAATGTGTGTATAGTTAAATCAGCAGTAAGTGAAGTGTTTGAAGTCTATCAAGGTCAAATGAAATAGCTACATGACTAGAAGCTATGAATAAAATGAAGAAAAAAAAGAAAAAAAAGACAAGGACTTAATCATAAGTTATTTCTTTTGTGTGTAGAGAAAAGAGAATCTAGTTATTTGACAGCTTTTATTTATCCAAAGTTGAGAATGAAGAAATAAGCATTTTTAAATCTCATTCATTCATGAGATCAGGGAACCTATTCCTTTCTATGTATATGCATGCACAAAGCAGTATTCATTAAACATGGCCCACGATAATTAGAAAATGCAAATATTTTGTGTAAAGGCAGAGTAAGAGCCAATTTACTGTTCCAGGAAACAATTTTACTATATTTGATTAAGAACTAGATAATCAATTTCACATGTCACACTCCTAAAAGAAGCAGCACAGGAAGACAGCATGCCTGTGAAAGTATTTGTGTATCCAACAGCCCAGAGAAATGGTACTGTCATTGATAACCACAGGCCATGAGGTCTATGCCAACTCTGCCTTCCATTAACTCCAGAGGGACCCAATCAGGCCTGTTAGGTTTGTTATCAACTTGTTGGGTGAACTAAGTATGGCACCATGTGTCTTGTCACCACATAGAGTTTACAGGTGGAATAACAGCAAGGTGTTGAAAATACAGGCACCTGTTGAGGAAAGAAGTCACAGAACAACTAATAATGCACTGATTGGTGTTACTCAGTGTAGAAAAGATACATCTGTGAAAAGACTGCTTCTGGTTTTAGGAAAGGGAGAAGCAGCTAAGCAACAGAGGCATCTGTTTCAGCCTGGAAAATACATTCTTGTTAGGTTCAGGCAGTGTATAGTTTAGAGCGAAGGCTGAGAGCTACAATTTACCTTGAAACTCAACTGCCTTATAAAAGGACAAGATGTTGAACTTGGGGAAGGTAATAATAAGGACATGTTTATTTCATCTCTGGGTCTTGTTGAGAGCTTTTGGGCATGATCTTGTGTGCTGACTGAGAAAATGAAGGACTCTTGTCATCACTGCTAATTGCACAAATCAGGTCTCTGGTGTTTGGGTATTCACAGCTAATGTTAAGTATGTTTGCTAAATAATGATGGGTTTAAATATGTATTGATCACAGTTGATAATGAGAACTAACGATTTGCATGAAATGTATTGTTAATGAGTACCAGTCCAGAAAAGCTTTGTTCTACCATTACAGGTGAGATATCTCAGGTTTTTTAATCATGCTCATTAGAGTGGTTTCTGATTCCCTAATTCTAAATGTTATATGTATAGTATATGTACATGCATAAGTGCACATACGTCCAGGTGCTACAAATACTTCATCCTAAAAGTAAGATGTATGGATAGGGAAATTAAGTAAAGTTGTTCTATGTTGTGTTGTGAAATTTTGATTTTCCTTCATTTCTATTTTCATAACTAATATATTCAAAATTTATTTCAAAGGTTTCTATTCTATTGAAATAAAGAGATAGGCTTCTATTTCTCAGGGTTATGTTTTTTCTTTCTATTAATTACGCTACAATATTATTATACAGACATAATTATAATCCCAATTTGATAAATCATCCAATCAACAAATTTTAAAATGTGCCTTTTTTTCATTATTCTGCAATGGCAATCATTAACTCTCTTGATCTGAGCACATTAAACTCTAACTTCTGTTTCCTACTGAGATGTGGTAATTTCAATTCTGTTCTGCCATTGCCATTAGCCATCCTATCTCTGCTCCTAGTTATACTTTGCTCTTACTTAAGGTGATGTAAAGTATTAATAACTTTGATTATTAATAATTTTAATCTCCTTCCAAACTTTCTTGGGTGTTAAGCTCATTTCTTCCCTTTTTTACATCAATGTCTAAAAGCATTTCAATGCTAAACAGAGACCAAAAACATCTCTAATGAGTAATTCACACCAGCTAAGGTTATGACTGACATGTTTCTCAGAAGAGTCTAGCAGTCTTAATTATTGGGACAACCTAATGGCTGCTTAATTTAACTGTTAAATTTGCTAAAAATGTTTGAATAAACAAGTAAGAATAGGGGGAACAGCAGTTTATACTTATACATTTCCAGGTTTTTGTTATTTGTGTTTCAGACCTAGATGTCATGGGTTCAGTCCAGTCAGTGGATTCAGTGAAATTTATTTTTTTATGTCCTTCATTATTCAGTTAATTGGGTTGGAAAATAGGTATAAATTTCCCAGTGTTTCAAGTAGATTGCTATGATTTCAAGGAGGTAAATGGCAGTAAAAAAAAAAAATAAAAAAATCATTGAGTGTGATATAATTCATCCCCTTGAAACAACAATTCCCTGCTGAGTTTCACATGGCACTACATAGGTACTTAGATGATTGAATAATATATTTTGAACAAGAGTATTAATTTCTCTATTTTCATTTCTGTATCATATAATAATTTAGTTGCTGACAAAAGAAATGGTGTTTGGGAATAGTATACTGTTCAGTAAATGCATTTGCAGTTATTAGCTGTATGAATTGTATTTGTAGTGTTGATATCACTAAATGTTGGCAGTGAAAGTGAAGATAATGTGACTGCAATAAACAGCTCTTTCCTAATATTCAAAGAAGATTTTTATTTTCATGGTGAATATTGATCACAATATGCAATGGTGGAAGTACTTGAGTAGAAGCTGAGATTTCTTCCACTATGGTTTGATTTGGTATTTTAACTGAATGAGGAGAAGGGTTAAGACTAAGGGAAAGAATCAATGGCATGGAAATTATTAGAGCTCTTCTCATAATCATTTGACCCAAAATTGAAGAAGGAAAATGAGATATATTGTTCTGGTCAGCACATTGTGATTCTGACAAAGGGTGGTCTTGTAAGATTAGCTTTCTTGAAAAAATTACTACCACTGTAAGCCAACTTTTTGTTTATAGTTTTTGAGAACTTGTCTAAATTAATTCAATTATATTCTGAAAGATACAGTTTCATCTTCATAATATAGCCACCACTAACCTATGCTTCCAGTGTAGCCACTGAATCCTTACCTGATCATTGTGATCTACTGGATGGATACATTATGGCTTAATTAATGCATGCATCTGGGGAGGAATAACACCAGGCACCGGTACAGCTTAGGGGTTTCCCTGCTGTAAAGCAGCACCACGCAGACCTTGGAGTTCCAGTGGATAGCAAGTTATCCATCGGTCAGCAATGTACCCTTGTGACCAGAAAGGCCAATGGCATCCTAGGTTGCATTAAGAAAACAGTGTCCAGCAGTTGTATGGAGGTCATCCTACCTCTCTACTCTGCCCTTGTGAGATAACACTTGGAATACTCTGTCTAGTTTTGGGCTTCCCAGTTTAAGAGAGACAGGGATCTACTGGAAGGAGCTACAAGGATGATTAAGGGACTCGAGCATTTCCCTTGTGAAGAAAGACTGAGAGAACTGAGCTGTTTAGTTTTGAGAAGACTGATTTCTTGTCTAGAAATATCTGAAGAGTGGGTGCCAAATGGAAGGGCCCAGTCTCTTTTCTGTAGTATCCATCAACAGGACAAAGAACAATGGGTATAAACTGGATACATTCCTGGGTGATATGATGTGGGTGACCCTGCTTTGGCAGGGGGTTTAGACATTAAGATCTCTAGAGGTGCCTTCAAGCTCATAACATGATTCTATTATATTTATACACATTCCACTCAGAATACTACTCAAAAGAGTAAGGTTAAAGATTAACCCATCATCTTTCTAAGTAGCACTTTTACAAGCCTTAGGTTTCAGCTCAACTAATTACAGTGGAAGGGTAGGAAACAAGATCAATGGAAGAAGTTGAAAAATAAGTCAGCTGCAGTAAATCAACCAATGTGACTTCTTATCTGATTCAGGGTGAGAAGTATTGAGTTTAAACCATTTCCCAGCTAGTGGGGAAAGAAAAACTCCTTTAAGTGTGATGTCAATTAGATAGATCCATGTCATACTACCATTAGAGGCAAAATGCATTCATCCTTTCTACCCTCAAAGAAAAATGGAGTGACCCTGGAATAAAGAAATGCTATTAGGATGTTTTTCATATGTATCTGTTGCTATTTTCAGCACATTTACATGTAAATATAAAATCTCTCCTTTTCTTTTTTCCTCTCTAGTTTTCAACTCTTTCTTACAAACTGTGTTCAACGATAGATTTCTTCATAGGTTTATGCAAAATACTTGACTGGAACATATGGATCTAAGGTCGCTCCCATTTGAAAACAGCAATTAGGTATATTGACAGGGAGTGGTAAAAATAATAAACTAACTGGATAATACCTGCCACCTTGTGCACCATAAATTTTCTTCTGTGCCTGCTTTAATTGAAAAACTTATGAGAATTTAAGCAAGGAAAATTGAAAAACACAGATAAAAAATTGTGGTTGGGTAAATAACTCGATAGGAGATCATCCTAGAGATAATGCTAAAAACTGAATATGAGGCATCAAAATGTTGACTATAGCAATTAGATCTTAAAATCTATTTGATTTTATTACCAGCACTTATCTAGCAGCCTCTCAAGATTAT
This sequence comes from Corythornis vintsioides, assembly GCA_025447755.1. NCBI lineage: Eukaryota > Metazoa > Chordata > Aves > Coraciiformes > Alcedinidae > Corythornis > Corythornis vintsioides. The sequence continues at coordinate 7,093 of JAOEGS010012571.1, read as the reverse complement.
CTGGCTTTTGCTGATGTAAAAATATTCTGTTGTAGTCATAATTATACAAACTGTAGACATAATCAAACCCAATTAAGAATAGTAAATCAAAAAGAAAACTTGAACAAAACCCTGTAGTGTTATAGGATCATATGTCAAAAGAACATATGGTATGTAGGCAGAATCACTGCAACAAACAGTTTATGGCTAAATCTATACACCTATAAATGCTTATAAAGATATAACAGCAATACTAATTAGAATATTCTAATAATTCCTAAGCAATTATATCACCTCAACTATAATCACAAGACTAAAATCCATTTTCTTGGACTTCAGGAGAGACAGAGCTTCATCTAAGAGCAAATAAATGAGTTATATTTTTATTAATAATAATTGTCCTTACATATATCACACTTAGTTTTACTGCAGTAGACAGACTCCTACTTTCTTGACTTCACATGTTTCCTGAGAGACAAAAATTAGAGAAATGAAAGGAAACCTCATAATCTCAGAAGCAAAACCCAGATTACTACATTAAAGTCTGACTGAATTGCTCCCTTTACCATCCAGTAAGTGCTAGAAAGCATGAAGAGTTTACTGACAAGTTTCTGCTAAACAGAAGATTATCTTTTGTCCCATGCAGTGTATTTCAATGACTCATTTATTATAGGGAGTGTTGGTCCTCGTATGGTTTATCCAGCTGCAACAGTAATGAGGGTTAAATAATTTCTGGTTTATAGTACATATAGCCTCAGCTGGAATCAGTGACTTTTCATGTTGTAGCACCAGCACTACAGATATCAGTCTTCAGGGTTGACCAAAATTTTTTTTTCTTATATATACTTATACTGTTGAGCATAATTTAAAGCACACATGCATCTTGGCCTCTTTTGTTAGCCATGAATCACTATTGCAACTAAATTCTGGTGAATCCATGTTAAACAATTAATTGAGGTAATCAAGGTACTTGTCATCATAAAATTGTGTCTATTGCTTCAAAAAAAAGATAATCTGATTTCATTAGCTTTTAGAATTAGTACTCATCTTTGACTTTAGATGGACTACAAATTCTGTACCTTGCATATAAATGTTCAGTCTGTCTGTTTAATCATGCAGTTTCAGTATTTTGCATGATACCATATGTTCCTGTGACTAAACAATCTGCAGTTGCTATTCAGATAGCTTTTATTTTTGAGATCTCTGGGATTTAAAATTTCTCTACCAGGAGTACCATTCCTTCTATACCCTGATATGACTTTCTGCTTTAAAATCAATAATACTTTTCTATATTCTCTAAAAGAGAACATGTATGATGTCATTTTTTCCATATGATTATGTTAATTACAGTCACCCCATCACACTCATTTGTTCATAAAAGAACCTTTAGAGATACATCTGATTAACTTCTTCCTCTTCTGTATGCCTATTCCAAAGCCAAACAGCTTTATTTCTACAATTATCTCATCTTGGTGTAAATATATTTACTTTATTTCAAAGAGAGCTATTAAAATTTGGAGTGTCCTTATTGATAACATATAGTTCTGTTTAGCTTTATATTTTAATAAATCAATATTGCATGATGTGGTGGGCTGGCATTGTCTGGACATCAGGTGCTCACCAAAGCTGTTCTATCACTCCCCCTCTTCAGCTGGACAGGATGGAGAAAATATAATGAAAGGCTCATGGGTTGAGATAAGGACAGGGAGAGTTCATTCATCAATTACTGTCATGGGTGAAACAGACTCAGCTTGGGGAAATCAGTATAAGTATGTTGGATTTGTGTCTGGTGAGGTTTTGGTAGTGGGGGAGGGGGATAGTTTGTGGCTCCATATCAGACCTGTCTCTGGCCAAGGCTGAGCCAATCAGCACCTCTGCGATAGCATATTTAAAAGGGGAAACCTGTTAAGTGACTTCCTTTTGTTTTAGGACCTTTTTGGTTTTTTTCAGTTGCTGAGGAAGGAGAGGGCAAGGCACATTGGAACAGCCATTCTTCTTTGGCTCATGGTAAGATGGCAAGCTGAGCCTTTGCAGCCTTTAGAGATCAACACTGAAGAAAAACCTAACTACATACCATGGAGGACCCCACACCCAAGCAGAGGACTGCTTCTGAAGTAGTCTGTGACTCTGAAGAGATACTGTGCTGGAACGGTCTGTCACTGTGAGAATTACAACCCATGGAAGAGATCCAAACTCATTGGAGAAGTTTGTGGAGGACTGTGTCTTGTGGGAGAGATGCCACATTTGCTGCAGGGGCAATACAAGGTAACCATAGGTTAAAAATAGATTATAGTGGCTTTAACCTCCTCCAGTCCTGATTCAGATAGGGAATCAGCCTGGCTATCAGAACTGGGGGGTAAGGGAGGGAAGATGTGTAAAGAAGCAACCAGACTTGCATCATTTTTGTTCACACTCTGGGAATAATATAAAATATACCTGAACCATGTTTTGTACTATAGCTCTTTTAAGGCAGAAACTCTAGTCTGTTGTCATTATCATGGCAACCAGTAAGTACTCACACTTAGTAAAATGTGGCTTTAGTGATTAAGATTATTGAAAATATCAACTCAAAAAGCAAGCTTTTTATGATTTACAGTTTTATGAAGACAAAATGAAAGACAGTTTTATGGGTCCTAAAAGGAAAGTCCAATGTTCAAAGGTAGTTTACTCACCAAAGGCAAACTTTACACATTCTTTTATAGTGGAAATCAAGAATATGTTACACTGGCAGTTTCTAAGGCTCATTAGATGAACTAATTTGTTCCCTTTCTAAATTAAGTTAGTACTGATTATTTCTTGATATCTTTTTTGTTGTTTTAAATGTTTTTAAAAAGCTTTTTTTGGCTTTCATTGTTCTCTGAAATTAGCTCCTGGTTTCTGGAAGTACTTATTCAGCAACAATGTCTTCTGAAATGTATCCTTAGTCCTTGTGTCAGATTTAACAGCTTCACTTAGTGTTTTAGATAACTTCTATGTCAGCTACTTTTCTCTTTATAGTTTCATCTGCCTCCATCTGCTATGAATGAAGTTGCTGTAAATCTGTTCCCTTGCCTTTTCTGTCAAGTTTTAAGTGGAAAGAAAGTCTAGAGGGCAGCAGCCCTAGCCTTGGAAGGCTTAGTGGAAATCCTTGCTCCCTCACAGACCCATGTTAGGTTGAATAAAACAAAACAAAACCTTTAAAGACTTAGCATCCTTAAGCTTTGTCATATCTAGTGAGGAGCTCGGGAAAGGAGGAAAACGACCTGTAAAAGAAAAACTGTGAGAATGGGAAATGCTCATCTACATATGGTTACAAAACAATTGGTAGATGATCTCTCTAGGTCCCTTCCAACTCCTAACTTTCTGTGATTCTGTGAGTCTGTGAAAGTATTAAAGATTCAGCAGTTGTCTGATGGAGTGTAGGAAGAATTAAGAATAGTTAAATAATTTGGATAATTTGGACAAGGAACATGAATTTCAATCTTCTATATCCACAGTTAGTATTCCAAGTATTGGGTATTTTGTGTTACTGTCTCTTTTTCCCCTACAGAAAGAAAGGCATTAAAATTAATTAAAGATGGAAATAAATATTTCTTGCCAGGCCATACAAACCATTTTCCATCATCTGTCAAATCCCACATCTCGTTTAATACAATTTTTTTTTTTTGTGTTGTTGACTGGCATTCTTCCAAGTTAGGGTTAGATCTCGCTACCTGACTGGCATTCTTCCAAGTCTGAAATCAAGGTTTTGTAGTCCACTTCCCACTCGTAACAGGTTTCACCTGTTCTTTCTTGGATGAATCAAAAAAGTCTGTGAAACATTTTTAATATAAATGTTAAATTAATTTAAAATTAAAATTTGTCAATATTTATCAATGAATTATGTTGTCAGATCACCTCTAGGCTGTCATTTGTCAAAGTTCCAAAGTTCTTTTTTTTCAGGAGATTTGGCTTCCTAAATGCAAATATGCATGTGTAACATGCAATCAGACCTTCAACCTCTATGAAAAGGATGAAAAGCTATCCATGCTTCCCAAATAACTAAATTATAATGTAATGTAGAAGGATTGGTTTGGTTTCTTTTCTGATTCTATCTTAAAAAAAAAATACAAGTCAGAACTAAAGCTGTCTCCAGTATTGCTAGGATATACTTTAAGTAGGTCTTCTACAGAAAAGTTTCTCTAGAAATACTCCTTGTGAGACTGAAAATGGAATCGGGGCCTTCGGTTCACAGAGGCCACACCTACATCAGCAGGGTGCACAGCTGGCAAAAATCAATCAGCAGAGTGGAAATGGTGGTACTAAGAGCTATATGTGCTTCAAGGAGCTAACTTGTGATGAACCCTATTCTATTCCCATTGATTGATACTTAACTTACCGAAGTTGGAGTACATTACATGCACTCCTGCAGTACACCTTACCTTTCAGTCTTGTCCAAAAGGAAGATCAACTTGTGTTCTACAAGAACAGTGTACAGACTGAACAAAGTATCACTGGAGACTATCAGGAAATTCAAGTTAGTATTTTTTCCTGATACAAAAACTGGCATAGTAAATGCTAAATAAGGCAAACATATTAATTTCTTAATTAATTTTCTTATATGTGTTGCCTTTACTAGATTTTAGACTACCCTTTGTGGAAAAAAAAATAAATCCAGCTGGTCACAATGTTATTTAGTTAAGACTACTTAAAGATTTTTTTTAAATCAATGGTTACTCAAGCATCATATCTTAAAAAGATATTTGCCCCGAGATTTCATAGATTGATTTACTAGCTGATAATAACACATCTTGTCCTTTCTATAACTTGATGTTGAATAATTTTCCTTGGGAAATGAACTATAATAAGGGTGAAAAATTGTATTAGATACTCTGAATTCTTAAATTACTTGCAGTAACTTAGGTTACTGCAAAACATTAAATAATAATGTCTAGGAACTTCAACTGAAGTTTTTATTAATAAGTTCTCTGAAGTTTGTTTACATTTCTAGAAAGGACATTCAGTGATCGCCTCTATTAAAATCACTAGCACAGATGAGAGGATATAGCAAACTTTAAGAAAGTAATAACCATTTGCAAAGAGATAGAGATAAATAAATCCACAAGTGTCTCCTTGCTATTTTAAGTGGATAAGTATAAATCTCAAACTATTGGAGTAGATTTCTTTGCAAAAACAATAAAAAGCTTTTTGCCTCTAGTAATAAAAAGCACTTATAAAAGTGTGCATGCCATGTGAGTATCTCAAAGTACTCCATAGAAATCAAACAATTTTGCTACATAGCAACACTGATAAATATTATTAAATATTAAATTTGCATCACATATAGGGAATTTGAAGCAAATGCTCTGATGATTCATCTGCAGATTTCAGAAGGAAAATCAAACATCTCAGAGAATTCCTAAGTTCCATCTCTAACTTTTAGGTCATCCTCAAAACAAACCATAAATATTTCTGTTTCATATACATCAAAATTATGTAACAATTAAAATTCCAAACAAGTATTATATTTAACCAATGTACAGTTTAGTTACAAGAAAAATAATTCTGTTCTTATAACTATGTATAATGCTAATTATGCAAAAGTGTAATGTGAAGAAAAAAACATAACACTTAACAGGACTGTATTATTATTTACAGTTTAATTAGAAAAAATATATTTTTTTTAAGAAAAGCACATTATCCTATGAATGGCTAACATAGATAAGGATACTTTTCTAACCATTTGCAGGGATTATCCTGATGTCTACTGTTAATGTGGTCTATTTAATGCATGATTTGGACATACTAGCAAAAGGCTGAATGACCTCGTGAGAGGTTATCATTTAACTAGATCTCTTTCTATGGGGCTGGAAAATGTGGAATTTTGGTAAATTGTTATTACTATGTAGAGACTATTAGCTGGATAAGTATTTTTACATTCATAGTAATTTTACAACTAAGTTTTTGTCTGTTCAGCCAGCTGAAAAGTAGTAAGCTTTAGAAGGAAACTTATGTGCTGACATAACTACAAGGAACTTGCCTTTAAAAGTTTCACTCATACTATGTAACCTGAAAAAATCTTGAAAATTTACTGGTTAATTCTGCTGAAATCTGTTACAGATCTGTTATTTACTCTTAAGGCAAAGTGTCCACCAATGGGAGACGCCTTATAACTGTTCTGAATGATAATGGCCTATATCTAAAAAACAAAATAAAACAAACATACCAAACCAAACTAAAAAGAAGGAAAATCCAGGTTAATAATTCAGTAAATATTCAAAGAGGACAATCTGTCAATGGAGAACATTCCCAACATTTAAATAATTGACAAACATTACACATTTGACAGTTACAGTAATAATGTGGTTTGGAAATTATACAAAAAAAATACAATTCCCAGTTTTTCAGTGTCTAATGGTCAGTGGTTGGTTGGTTTTATTTTCCTTCAGTTTTCACCACTTTTTGTTCTTTCCCTTTAACACTTTATGTCTGTCTGTGTGTGTAAACACACCTCTATACATAGGTGTATACATGTGAGTTTCTATGTGTCTGTGTGTATGTTTAGAAAATTACTTCCATTAATCTTTTAATTTTTTTTTTTTTTTTTTGCTATTCCTCATTAGCACTCCTGTAACTAGATTAGGGAAACCTTAGCCACTATGTTTGTGGAAATAAGTAGAACCATAGAAAATTAATATACAAGTTTTTCACACATATTAGCTTCAGGTATACCAGAGTTTAGGTTATAGAATATAAACTCTCAGTTGTCTTCCTATAAGAAGTCTCACTACAGAGACATTACCAGGTGCTATTTATTTGCATCCCTAATGCTGCATCCTAATCAGCCAGATGAACCAGTGAGCAGGTGACCTGGCCTGGGAGCTGGAGGAAAGGGATGTCTCCGAGGGTGAAACATAGGAGAGGCTCACTTTGGAAGACCAGGGGAGTGCCAGAGGCTTCTGGAGAGTCCATGGAGTCTGTAGTCTTTAGAGGTAAATGCTGCTGTTTGTGTCTGTACTAGTGAAAGCCTGGGAAGCTTGGTTACTGGGGACCTGGGGAATCCTAGCCAGCTCTGGGTGTGTATGTGTGTCTGAGCCCATTTAATAAAGGGTTGTCTAAGTTGTACATACATATTTTTTTTCGTGTGTGTGTGTGT
>JAOEGS010012570.1:43546-63052 GCA_025447755.1 Corythornis vintsioides | reverse complement strand
AAAGAAAAGAAAAGAAAAGAAAAGAAAAGAAAAGAAAAGAAAAGAAAAGAAAAGAAAAGAAAAGAAAAGAAAAGAAATTTGTTAGGCCTGAGGGAAAAAGAAAGAGGGGAAAAGAAAAAGGGAAAAGAAAATTTGTTAGGCCTGAGGGGGAAAAGAAAAGGAAAAGAAAAAGGGAAAATAATTTTTTTAGGCTTTAGGGGGAAAAGAAGAGAAAAAAGAGAAAAGATAAAAGATAAATAATTGTTAGGCCTGAGGGAAAAAGAAAAAGGGAAAAGAATATTTGCTGTGCCTGAGGGGGGAAAGGGAAAAGCAAAAGGAAAAGGAAAACTTGTGAGGCCTCTGAGGGACACCCCATGGAGCTGGGGGAGGGTGGCACCCCATGGAGCTGGAGAGATTGGCATGAGGCTGCACTGGGCTGTGGGGTTCAAGAGGGTGCTCCATGGGGCTGCTGCGGGGCTCAGGGAGATGCCCCGTGGGGCTGAGGGGGAAGCACCATGAGACTGGAGCTGGGTCTTGATTGCCCCAAGTGGCACCTTCCTCTCCCAGCCCCACAGCAGCTGCAGGGGATGTGGGGGAACCCAGTGGGGCTGGATCCCACCCAGCTCCTGCACCAGTCCGTGCTGGGGGTAGCACAGCTCCCCTCCCTGGCTCCATTTCAGCAGCTGAGCGTGTGGCTCTGTGCTCCCAAGAACCTTGTTTTGGCACTTCTGCCAGTTTCTAAATGCTGGGTGGGTTGTTTTGGGTTTGTTTAGTTTTTTTCCTAAGGAGTTAAAGCTGTCACAGCCATCATAAATGACAATACAGAATCACAGAATGATTTGGCTGGAAGAGACCTTCAAGATCATCAAGTCCAGCCATTAACCCTACACTGCCAATACATACATAGATAAATAAAAGTAAATAGCAAGTAAAATGAAAATGTGGATGGTTGTGTGATGTGTTTAATTTAGCATTTGACCAACTGTCCTGTTTGAAAGCAACTGCACATTGAGCCCCAAGTGTCAGAATCAATCACAGGGGTTTTTCCCTGTAACTAAACGGCTACTCGTAATATCTTAGGAAGATATTAAACAGATATTAAAATATTAATGATTTTTCTGTTGCAGTTGATGTTGATGGATATTCACTGGCAGCACTGGTACCTCTCTGGGTCTGTGGTGCCATCTGGGTTGGGATCTTCAGACCTGCACCAGGCTGGCTCTCTGTGCTCTGCCCCATTGTGTGCCAGGGGGTGGCTCTGAAACCCCAAATACCTGCAGGACCAGCACGTTCTTGGGGATTCTTTGACATGTTTCTCTGAGGTTGTTGTAGGTTTTTCCTAGAGAAGGGAGATGTTTTCACCCAAAGCCTCCTCCAAAAGCAGGGGGAGGTTTGGATCATCCCTGGGGCAGCTCTGGGCTGCTGGAGAAAACAGAGGAGATATTTCAAGGAGAAAACAAAAGCCAAACAAATAAACAGCTGTCTGTTGGAGCTGACAGATTGGAGAGACATTACCAGGCAGGACAGCAAGATGCCTGCCTAGATTAAATTAGCACGAGGATTTTGAAAATATTTTTTCATATTATTTTTTTCCCTTCCTTTTATTTTAGGAACACAAGTGAGAACGTGGCAGCAAAACCTGCCTGTGGATGGAAAATCTCCGTCAGCAGCCTGGAAGGCTGAACCTCAAATGGGTCTTTTAAAAGCAGAGGGGAAGCAGCAAGAGCTTCAGCTCAGGACCCTGTCCCAGGACGGGGTTGGCAGTGCCCATGGGCATCCCCCTCCCAGAATTACCACAGGAATGACCTTCCTGGTGAGGCAGCACCTGGAATATTGTGTCCAGTTCTGGGTGCCTCCATTCCAGAAGGATGGGAACTGCTGGAGAGAGTCCAGTGCAGAGTCACAGAGATGCTGGAGGGAGGGGAACATCTCCCTGCTGAGGGAAGGCTGAGGAGATGGGGCTCTGGAGTTGGGAGAAGAGGAGCCTGAGGGGGCACCTCATGAATGGTTATAAAGATGGAAAGGGTGAGTGGCAGGAGATGGAGCCAGGCTCTGCTCAGGGACAGCCAGTGACAGGACAAGGGGCAAGGGGTGCAGCTGGAACAGAAGTGGGTCCATGGAAACATAAGGAGACTTTTTAAACTTTTTCAGGGTGAGGGTGTCAGAGCCTGTCCCAGGCTGCCCAGGGAGGTTGAGGAGTCTCCTGCTCTGGAGAGATTCCAAACCCACCTGGCTCTGTTCCTGTGTGACCTGCCCTGGGTGCTCCTGCTCTGGCAGGGGGGTTGGACTCGATGATCTTTCGAGGTCCCTCCCAACCCCGACCATCCAGTGATTCTGTGATACTGAAAGAAATCCTTCGCTCAGCATCTCACGGCTACTCAGCTCCCAAGCCCAGAGGAAGAGACGTGTCCTCAGCCTTTGGGATCCTCTGTAACGACCAGCCCGAGCAGAGCGCTGCCGCCTAAAACCTGCGAGGATGGAACTGAAGGGACTGCGAGCGCCGGGAAAGGAGGAGGAGGAGGAGGAGAAGGAGGAGGAGGATGGACAGAGATCCAGCAGCCCCCAGCTCTCCTCAGCTCAGCGCAAACCACCCCAGGAGCTTCTCTGGGATCCTATTACCGTTCGAATCCAGACCTGGATGCCGAGGCAGATTATTTATAGCGCGTTTGGGACTTAAAAGTGAAGCGAACGCTGATGAAGTGCGCAGTCCTGACAGCCCTGGAAAATCTTTGCTCATCCTCAGCACAGGCGGCGGGGAAAGGCTGCGAGGGAGCACAGATCCATTCCCGGCTGCAAACCCAGTCCCCTGGTTTCTCGGTCCCAGCCTCCCCAGCCCTACGCAGTGACCGGGAGAGGATTTTTCCACTGTGGAGCGGCGCGGGCACGGCGGGGAGGAGCGATGCGCGGGGAGCAGCGCGATGCGGCTTGGGAAAGGCTGGAGCCTCCGGCCGAGCTCTCGGCATCTCCATCGGGGAGGCAGCCGGAGCTGAGCTGAGGTGGTGGCGACGCCGTAAAACAATGGGAAAGACTCGGAAAACGTGATGATCTGAATGAACCCTGCTCTGCCAGGCCAGGGCAGTGCTGGATCGTGCAGCCTGGGGGGTGGCAGTGGCGATGGCACTGCCTGTGCTGCCTCTGGCAGTGACTCGGTTCCAGCAGCTTTAGGGGAAAACCCCAGACAGAGCCCTTAGGAAGCCAACTGTGGCCTTTCAATGCTTGAAGGGAGCAGAGAAGAAAGATGGGGACAGGCTTTTTGGCAGGGCCTGTTGGGACAGGACAAAGTGTGATGCTTTGAAGCTAAAACACAGAGGAGATTCAGACTGGATTTAAGGATGGCATTTTTTACACTGAGGGTGGTGAGACCCTGGCCCAGGCTGCCCAGAGAGGTGGTGGCTGCCCCATCCCTGGCACCATCCCAGGGGGGGTTGGGGGGGCTCTGAGCAACCTGCTGCAGATGCCCCTGCTCAGTGCAGGGGGGTTGGACTAGATGGACTTGAACATTTCCTTCCCACCCAAACCAGGCTGGGATTCTATGAAATACTGAGTAGAGCAGCCCCATTTCTGACCAGTTCAGCTGGGACCTTGCTGGAACCCTCCAGTATGACTCTGTACCTGCCAGATCTAAGCTGGCTGGGAGGTCTGTGCTGCCCATGTCTGGCTGCATGTGAGGATGGGGCTGCAGAGGAGAAACCAGAGCCTTCCTCACAGCAAAAGAGGGTCCCTTTGGAGGTCAGGGCACAGCCTGCCAGAGAGCCAGGAGGTCCCTGGACTGGTGCCATGCACAGTAGCTGGAGTTGCTGGGAGAGGCCATGGTGACCACAGGAGATGTTCCCCCCTCCTCTCTTTGCCAGGAGGATACTCACACAGTGTTCACACCAAAAAATCCAACCAGGGGCAGCTCGGGGACTCGACACCGGTTCGTGTCTGTCTGGAGACAAATGTCTCCTCTCCCCCTCTCAAACTCTCTCCTCCACCGCGTGTGTTTCCAGTTTCCTCATCCCAAAACCCGCGTGGGTGTTTGGATACGTAACGAGCGCATAGCTGGGGATGAAAACAAGCGGCGTGGAGGAGCCCAGGAACGCCAGAGAAATGAAAGCAATACAAACAACAACATGGCACTCGGCCATACCGGCGAGACCGTGGGCCAGCCGGATCTCACGTACTCCCCGGAGCTGCAGGGCCCATCAGCTGTTGGGAAAAGAGACCTTTAAAGACAAGGGAGAGAGGGAGAGGAAGCGGCGTTGGCAGCTCAGGGCGCGGAGCGTTTCCTTCCAGAGCGGGACAGAGCCAAGGACATCAGGCAGAGCTGTGACATTTGAGGGCTGGTTGCTCAGCTGTGAAGTAAGGCAGGAAAGCCTCCAGTGGGCTGCAGTTGTGTAAACTCCCATTGTTCCTGCAGTGCTGGCCTGGCTGGGTGGTGTTGTACCAGATTTTGGCGATGCTCGCTCACCTCACCGAGCTCCTTTTTTGGAGCCAGAGTTTCCTTTCAACTCACTATCATTCAGGGGGATTAAACCTGTCTGCCTGAGCTGGAGCTGGGCTGGGGAGCATCTTCCCGAGCCAAACCAGTGCTCCCTCCCATAGCATCTTCCCAGAAAATTGCCTTAAAGTCGTGGGCGAGGCTGGAGCGAGACTAGAGGCAATTCCAAAACCTCCCCAAACGGGCCTCACTCACCATCATCTCTCATTTTGGTGACACAATGGGAATAAAAGTGACAAAGCTGATTAAGAGAGATGTTTTCCGCGGGGCCTCAATGCATTGCTACGCTGCAAAGGGGTAAGAGCAGACCTCAAAGACAAGTTATTTCATTACTTCCCCCACTTGGGGAGAGGGATCATCTGTGCCTCCTTAACAACATCATAAACAATCCCTCCTTCAACCTAATAAAACACCTCCTGATCTAGGACCTGATCCAAGCATCTGCTCCTAGGCCATGCACTTCAATACCTGCTCGAGTCCTCTTCACCACCCCTTGCAGCATCTGTCCTTTGGTGCCAGGCTTGGAGAGTGAAAGAGCTCTCTGGCAATCCAGGAGATTGAAAGGGGCCCGAAATACCAGTGCCTCCATATGCACATCACTGTAATTCTTCACTCAAGAGCCAGTTTAAGAGGCTTGGTTCACAAAGTGCATTTTGGGGAATCAAGGTCAGCAACTCAGCTTCATTCACCAGCCTCCAGCTGCAAAACAACACACCCCAGAGGAGAGCCTGAGTCAGAAGGTGCCTTTCAAGGGATGCAGGTGGCTCCGAGCCACACTGTGGGAAGGAGATCTCCTCAGTACCCCAGTGAGCTCAGCCCCATCTGAACTGAACCGGGGCACTGGGAGCAGCCACGTTCACACCCCAGCTGCATGTGCTGGTCAACGTGTTTTTCCTGTGTCACGTTCTCCATGTCACCCTCTCCGTGTCACCTTCTCCATGTCACCCTCTCTGTGTCACCTTCTCTGTGGTCACCAGCACGACGCGCCCCCGAGCTCCCCGGTTCAGCGAGCGCTCGTAGGAGGCAGAGGAGATGCTGGCAGCTGTGCCACAGGATAAAAATATTTGCTGTCACTTCCCACACCCACCAACCCCCCCCACACACCCCCTGGGCAGGTGTGTTCATCCCCGGGCAGGACTGAGCACCCAGGGATGTGCCCCCAGCACTCACTGCCCCTGCATCGCCCTTTTCTCTCCCAGGGAGGTTCCATCTGAACAGGAGGAAAAACTTCTTTGCTCTGAGGATGTCAGAGCCTGGCCCAGGCTGCCCAGAGAGGTTGTGGAGTCTCCTTCTCTGGAGAGATTCCAAACCCTCCTGGACACTGCACTGCTGGGTCCCTTACTCTGAGTGATCCTGCTTTGGCAGGGGCTTGGCCAAGCTGATCTCCAAAGAGACCCCTTCCAACTCCTACCAGTCTGGGATTCTTTAGACAAGCCTCATGCCCAACGTTGCCCCTCCACAGGTCAGGGATGCTCTCCAGCCTACACAGCAGGATTGGCCTTTCCCACGTTAACCTCTTTTTGTGCCCAGGTTTCCCCATCTGGAGAATGGAGCTAACTACTTAATTGCCAGCTTTCCAAGGAGTCAGGCAGGATAATTAGCTCGTGTTTGGGTAATGCATCATGGGGTAGGAGTGCTAAGTACTGCTGCTGTCAGCAGCACAGTGGGAAGCCAAGGACTCGATCTGGTTGTTCAATCGGGAGTGTCACGGTCTCCCCTGAGTTCATTGTTCCCGCTGACCCGGGCAAAGTGTTTAAAGGAGGAGGGTGGCAGGGACAGGGGAGAGATTTTTTCGATCCAGGAGAAGAGCTGGGGGGGGGGTTGGGAAGAGAAAATGAAGCTGGAAGCAGGGAACATACCTGGGGCTGCACAGAAATTACTGGCATCTGGAACTGGAGAGTGAATATTGAGCAGCAGCAGCCTCCAAAGAGCAGAAGTGCAGCAGGGGAAACTCTTCTTGCTCTGCTTTTATTGCAGGGTGTGCAGCACAGTGGGAAGCTCCAGTGAACTCACCCTGGGGACTGAAGGAGACCCAATCTAAGTCTTTTCATTGTTATTATTCTGCAAATTACCTTAGGGGTGAACTTGGAGCCCTTCTCATGTCCGTTGATCATAACTGATGAGATTTCAATCGTGCCTCCTTGAAGTGAAACATCTGAGACACTGTGGTTAATAGTTTGCCTTTCAGAGCAGAGCATTAGCTCCTTGTGCTGCTGTCTGCTTCATTTAGACAGTGGCCCAGAATGGTGCAATTAAGGAAGGGATCTTGGGCTGAAGCTCTCAGCCCCTTCAAATGACCAGTAGACCCTTCAGCACCAGCTGAAGTCCATTGCAGGGCAATGTTTCCATCCTCTGGGGAGACAGGAGAGCTGCTACCCATCAGGAAGCTTCGTTTCTCACCACGCTCAGCTTCTCCCACCACGCTTAGGAAGCAATTTCCCAGGAGCCACAGATGGGCATGGACTGGTGCCCGAGCCCATTCAGACACTGCTGGTCTCTGTGGTTACATGGTGTTGCAATCTGCTTCCTGGGAAGAGGAGGGAGACAAGGGTCCTGTGAGTGCTGAAGGCATGGAACGGGCAGTCATCTCTGTGGGCTTGGCAGGAGAGCTCAGAGGTCTGTGGGCTGTGTGGGTGCCAACCGTGCTGCTTTCCCAACCTGCTCCCACATCCATGGATTTGCTGTGAGGGTCAGGGGACTCCACACACAGCTGAGAATGAAGGGTCCTGCGCCAGATGTCCCACAGGAGGAGAGAGACAGGAAAATGACCCAAGTCACCACGTCCTTCAACGTGGCCACCTGGAAAAGCCCAGTCCAGACAGTATCAGCCCAACATGTGCTGGAATAAAACCAGCTGCCTCCTAATCTTATCCAGCACAGGTTTTCTCTTGCTGGTTTAGAGTGGGACACAAGATCCCAGTTTCTCCTTGTCCTGGATGGAACTGTATAGATGCCCCAAAAAGCAGCTTGACCTTCTCCAGTCTGGACACACAGCAAGGGGCTTTGCTTCCCACACAGGTTACCTGGTGATGTTTTCATGTTTGTCCAGACTTAGGTGCAGGAAATTCAAGGGTCTTGGTTGCTGCAGGAGGAGAAGGAGTTGGCTTTGCTTAAGCCCCTGGGTAAGAGCCTTTATGAGGGCACCTTGTTCCTGGGATTTGTCACAACAGGGCCTAAGGCTGCCTGTGCCCTTCTCCAGGGGGAGGTTTTCAGCTGGAGGGAGCCCTCCAGCTCTCCTTCTTATCTTCCCCAAGAGCCTTATTTCTGCCCTTTGCCATGAATCTGGTCACCTTTGTCAAAGAGGGGGAATATGTCTCTATTCAAAAGCTGAGGAAGCTTGAGGGTATGCCATAACTTCAAGTACACCTCTGCACCTGCCCCAAAGCTGCAGCTCTCCTCATTCTTCCTGACTCCCTGCTTGCCCTGGATGCCTGAGGAGCACCTACCACCTCTGCCTGTTGTGAAGCCCTAAAAATGAGCCCGGGGGAGGTAGAACAGCTCTGCTTCCTCTGGCAGGACAGCAGCAGACATGGCTCCTCCTAGGAATACACAGCTCTGAAGAGAAAAATAATTCATTCTGGAAATGGAAAAGGGCAAAGCAAGTGAGGAAGAAAGCATAAGTCAAGCCAGGTGTGCATGGGAAAAGGGACAGTGGAGGGAAGAGCAACAACAAAACACTGATGCTACAGAGAGGGGCAGTGGGCTTGGAAAATATCAGCTCAAGAAGTGTCAGAGAGACAGGTCTGTCTCCAGAGGATGAGGGTTAGAAGATGGAAACTTGCTCTGCCTGACATCTCCTGGGAAACACTGGAGGAGGTGGCCACAAAAAGCTCAACCCAGGGTTGTCCTCTGAGCTCTGTGCAAGGCTTTGCCCCAACAGCACCAGCCAAAATCTGCCCATGGCGACTGTTGGGGTGTCTCATGTCAAGAGTGATTCAAGCCACCCACTGCTCCTGCCCATGTAGACCTTGGTTTCCCCTGCTGCCAGCCAGAGGCAGCCACATGTGGCTGTGTAGGCATCTTGAGTACATGACTGAATGCAGAACCATTTAGAAAGAAGGTAATTCCAAGAAAAATGCTTGTGTGTGTTAGGCAAGGACGGCGTGTACTCCAGACTGCTGAGAGAGGAAAAGAAGGAACAGTGATGACCTTTTTTAAGTGATGGAAAACCAGGGAGATAACTGGGAACTTGGAAAGGAGGTCGGGAAATGGAAAGAAGAGCAATCTTGGCAATTTTTACCTGGCAATTCTGACTTCAGTCTGAAATACAGAGAGGTGAGAGAAAGGGTGAGAAGGGAATCTCTGACCATTCAAAGGAATAACAAAGTTAAGCTATGGGACTATCAAAAACACTGAGACGGAGATTTCTTATCAGTCTACAAGAAAAGAAGGGGATGTGAGACAACACTGTGAGGCAACACATGGACTCATTAACTCATTTGTGAAGGATTTGATGCAGTGATTAACAAACCCCCCCTTTTTTCTTAATTAATTTCTCTTGGCTTGTGTCTGGACATCATCAGGCAGGCCGAGCAGCACCATTTAAAGGTCCTCTCAGATGAGCATGAGGTACCTTGATTCCTCCCAGGTAAAATGCCAGTGTAATGACCCCCTGGTCCGTGGAAGCTCTGCAGACATGAAACCTCTGCATTCATCTGCCTCCTCCAGCCTCAGTGCAGATAGGAGTCGGCAAAACACCGCATCCTCCGGGATGGAGGCGGGGAAGTGAGAAAGCCAGCAAATGAGTCATCCCAGCCTCACAGGGAAGAGTTGCCTGGGATCTGTGCCTTGCAGATGGAGAAGAGCCACGCAAGGGGTTTGTAGGAAGCTGATGCTGGTCCTGTGGGCACCCTAGACCCTGCCCAAGGACCACTCTGTGTTACATCATTAGACCTTAGTGAAGGTCTGCACCAGACCCTGACGTATCCTTGTGCCTCTTGGCATGGAGGGCCATCTCTGCTGACTTTCCATCGGTGGAGAAGTGCCTTCTCCTGAGAGGATGCAGCAGTGGTTTGTGGCCAAAATCCTGAGGGGTGTAAATGTAGGGCACGAGGCAAGAGAAACCAGCTTCCCAACTGTGCATGGCAAGGATGACCCCTCATTAAGGAGCTGAAACACGACCCATCGAGGTTGTCTCTTGCAACATGCCCAAGACCTGATTATGGTCATTTTCCTCCTTGCTTCCACTGCATGCCTGGCAAAGGGACGCAGTAATTAAAGTTTGAATCTCATTAAAACCCAGAAAGTGCTTGGCTTCCTGCGAATCCAATTATCACAAATGCTACGTAATGCCAGGCAGGGCACGGCTTGGTTGGGGTGTTTGGAATGATTTTTGTTAAACGTAAAAATACGGTGGGAAATCAAATTTTCCAGAGGACGTTGGAAATCTGAAGAGGGCCCAGTTATAAAAACAACTCGAGGTCTGGAGAAAACACCTTGGAGAAGGAGTAGGAAGCTACAAGGACCCTGCTCACTGGATGGGGAGAAACAGAGATGCTGCAAAAGGGGGACAGAGCAGGGGGTTGCCTGGGCAGCAGAGATGATGTACATCCCACCAGGATTGGCCAGTCTGGCTGTGTCTGAAGCAGCATCAAGGTGGCAAGCCCCAGCTCCTGGGTGGTGACCTTAGGCACAGAGCAGTTCTCTGCTGTGGCTCAACCATGTTCTGACCTTCTCTGGCTCAGTGCCTGGCTGCCTGGGTTTGGCAGGTGGAAGGTCCCCGAGGTAACAGGCAGCTTGGTGCAGTGTGTATCCATGGGATGGCCGTGAGCTGGGAAACAGGACAAGAGGCAGTGGCCTCAAGTTGCACCAGGAGAGTTTTAGGTTGGATAGCAGAAAAAACATCTTCACTGAAAGGGATCACTGCAGATCCCATCTGAAACATCCTCCCCTCTGTTCCCTGCTTGTCTTCCTTGTCAGGATTACGGAGCATCACCTCTAACTGGAGCTGGTGGTGGCATTTGGGATACCTGGCTTTTCCATGCCATGGTGGCACTTGGGATGCCTGGCTTTGCCACGCTGTGGTGGCACTGGGGACGCCTGATTTTGTCACACCACTCAGCTGCTGAGTCACCAGGGGAGTGGGGACCAAGCACTTAACTGCTCCGTGCCTCAGTTTTCTCAGCTGTAAGCACATATTAAAACAATCACCTCATTTGCTGGGGTGCTGACAACCTCCGGCAGCGGCAGTGAGGAGCTCTGCCAACCTGGGGGAAAAGGTGTGAGTTCAGTGCACAGCAGAATCTGCTTTTGGTGGTGCAGTGTGTCTGCCATACATTACACTTATGTAACAGTACTTAGCACTTAGTCGGCACTTCACATCTTTAACTAATTACACACAATCGAGCCATTTACCAGCGTGAACAGAAAAACATCCAATAATGACTGATCTGGAAACGTTGGACTGATTTCCAGACTCCTCCGAAAGCCAGAATTGCAGAAGGTAGGAGAGAAGATTCAGGGAAAAACAGGGGAAAAAAAAAAAAAAAAAAAAGGCCAAACAAACATTAAAAGAGGAAAAAAACCAACCCCAAACTGTGTGTCTGCATCGAGGGACTCACAGGGTGAGAAATCCCACTGCATTTTCTCATGGGAACAACCATCTAAAGCTCAGACTGCAGCCCTTCCAAAGTACATTGAAAATTCACCTCCTCTTCTTTTTGCAATTAAACACATATTCTTATGCACCTCGACTTTCAAAATAAATAATGACATTTTTTTTTTTTTTAGCGGTAGCAATTAAAAGCGACGCTGTTTACATTTTAATTAGTTCCTTCAGTGTGACTGGCTCAGCTCCTTTCAATCAGAAATGGATGTATTTAGAAACAAGCCATCTTTAAGTGCTCTTGGGTTTTCTGTAAACAGTAGCCCTGCTCTGCTCTCAGGTTCTCGGGGTGGAGGGAACAGAGAGGCAATCTGCTGGATAGAAAACTCTGCACAGCTTTTCTTCCCGGTGGAGGTTCTCTGTGGGAGTGCAGAAAAGGAAGTTTATTTTGGAAGTGAGTAAAATAAAGCAAGGTTTTGTTCCAGGAGAACACAAAGATAAGTAGCATCTGTGCAGCTGGAAGTGCTGCGTGTGGCTGTGAGGACCATATTTACAGCTGCAGGAATGCCAGGTACGTTTTCACCTCCTGCTAAGACTTCAGAAGTCATCGCAGTGCTACCAAGTGGGTTTCCAAGATGCATTTGCCACCCACTCTTGGCTTGTGCTTGCAAAACCATCAACTAGGTTTGGTCTCGGTGCCGCCCCCCAAGCCTTGATTCGGGGCAGTGAGAGTCGATGAAAACTTTACCGTGGATTTCAGTCCAAATATCAGTGTAGCTACAGCCTGGAGAGTATAGGTGGGTACCTCGGGCTCTGCACAACAAAACTGTTTCATCTGAAGCTCAGCATCTGAGGGCAGCAGGTTGTAGCCGGCACATCTGCCTCTCAGATGTGAACCTCTTGGAGAAGAAGCAGATGTCAAAACAGCACTAGGAAAGCTGCTGCTGCTGGCTAATTCCATCCAATAAATGACATCCGTGAACGCTGCAGGTCAGGAATCCACAGGTTTTTAGTGCTGCTAAGCAGTGTCCTCCCTTCTGCTGTGAAGTGAAGAGGTGTCATCATCTCTGAGTCACAAATAAACTCGGTGGCTTGCCCAGGGCAGAGGGGGAAAGTCTTCGGAGGTAGGATGAGGATTTCACGCTTGTTTGGAGAAAGTTCTGCCCAAATAGCTCTGGTTTCTGTTTCCCAGGCAATTTCAGCCTTGGCAGGATGGTGTGGGGGATAAGGTCCAGAGAAACCACAAACAGAAAATGCATTTACCTTGTCTCTCTGCTTCAGTTTCCCTCTGTTTAAAGCTCTACGGGCTCCCTGGGATGCAGGGAAATTGCCCTCTGAAGACCAACTATTGTTATGGAGTTAGGAGGGGAAAGACAAATCGCTGCGATTTGAAAGATAATAGAGCATCCCTGCCACGGATGAGTTTGTAAGGAGAAGGGGCGAGGTGTTTGGGATCTGCCTGGGGTATTTCCATGGGAAATGGCTCTTTTGTTCAGGAGGAAGAAGCTGTAGATCTCCTGCCTTGGGCTGTTTCTGGCGGTTCCTCCCCAATGGGCTGTGGCCAGGGTGGTGGTGAGTGAACCTCCAGGCTTGTTCCTAACAGGTCCAGTATCTCCTGAGCCTGTGTCCTTCCCTCCAGCTGAGTCTCCTCCAGTACATCACAAGCAGATGAAACAGTAAAGCCTTTGAGGCTCTGCATTGGCTCGTACAGCAGGATCTGCTGGGTGCACACAGCCAAAACCACAACTACCTGAGTTGCCTTCAGAGAAATCCCTTCACAGCCTGGTGCTGGGCAAGAAAAGAGACCTGAGAGCTAAACTACACAAGACCCATCCTATGGGGAAACTGGAGGCTGGAGGATATCAGCTTGGAGGGCAACATCACTGCTCCTGGCTGCCCCACAAGGTGATGACCATCGAGTCCATGGGATTGAGAGATTATTCCCCAGGGTAGGGCTGCAATTTGATACTAAATCATCATGGATTCTGGATTTCATCATGGTAGTGATTAAAGTGGGGTGGTTTTTCCAACTGTTGTGCCTTCCCTGTATTGGGGGGTGGTGCTTTGGACATGAGATGGGGCACCCCAAAGTGCTTCTGCACTTGAAAGGCTTCTCCTTTCCCCCTTCCTTTCCCAGATGCACATCTGGATGGTGAGTGCAGAAACGCCTGCACAACGTGTGTCCCTCACAAGGCCAGCACAGGGGACATCTGACCCAAAGCCAGGAGCCTCCTTGCTATTCTGGGAGCAGCCCTTGCCGGCGTCTGGGCACCGAGCTGGAGGCAGCCCAAGGTGATGAAGCTGTCAGCAAGGCCCATTCCTCGGGTGGTGTCACAGAGCCTGGAGGCATCACGGCCAGTGCAGAAGAAGTCAGAGCTGTCACAGCTGGTTAGAGATGCCTTGGGTGAGGTGGGGTCGCCAGTTCCTTGGAGCCAGAGGGTGGCATGATGCTCTGGAAAGGAGCCCGTGGCTGATCAGCACCACCCACTGCGGCATCAGTGCCAGGCAGCTCCTGCTGTAAGGCTGAAGACCACCCCAGCCTCTCTAAAATGACTGGGTCATGCTGTCTTGCTGCCTCCAGACTGCACTGAGCTTTGATATTTTTTCCAGCCAATCCTCCACCCCCTCTCCTCTCCAGCTCAGCTGCTCATCCCAACACGAGTCTGCTGCCTGCACTCCTGTGATGATTTATGCTTTGGAAGACCTTCCTAAACCTGGTTCTGACAGACTGGGAATGGTTGGGAAACCCTGGATGTGCAGCTTGTGAGTGGAATTCAGCAAGGCCATGGAAAGGATTGCAGAAGGCTAGAAAGGAAAAGAGGGATTTGGAGGTTTTTGAAGGGACAGAAAAAGCTGATAGTGAGGGAGAAGGCTGGAAAATCCTAAGCAAGGCTCTACCCAGGGCTGAAGGCCAAGAGATTGTCCAACATAAAACTGGCCAAAGTCGAGTCTCAAGAGGTTCCTCAAGGATGAGGAGCCATGGACAGATGTGCTCTCTTGGATGCATCTGTGCCACTGGATGTGCTCCCCCTCCAGCTGCTCCTCCCCACCCAGCAGCTGCTCCAGCCCCTTTAACATGAAGCAGCATCTCTTGCTGGAGCAGACGCAGCTTTGGGTGGGTTTGGGGTCAGGGTGATACTTGCCATTGACAGAGTGGTGCAGACTGTCCTCTCTAGACAAGGACAGTAACAATTAGCTGGGGCACGGTGACATTTCCAGCTGGCACAGCCCTCTGCAGGGTGAACATCTGCCCGTGGCCAGAGAACAGAGGGAGGTAACCAAGTGGGAGCCTTTTGTCACAGCTAAGGATTTCTGGGAGAAAGACAAACCAGGAAGCAAAACTAGTTGGACTTCAGTGAAGGATTAAGAAGGGTTTTGACACCCAAAAATGTAACAGGGAGGTGAGCGAGGAGGGAAAATAAAGTCACTATTGACAGACCAAAAGGGCCAGTACTCTGAGAACTCCTTAGAATCTTCTCCTACAAGTGCAGGAAGAAAAGAAAGGAAAATGATAAAGAGAAAAAACAGAGTCTTGAGAAATTTTATATTTAAGAAATCGATCTGTGTAGGTTGCAGACATCATCGGGTATTCATTGTCAGGTGCTATTAACAGGATTAGTTAATGAACATATTGAACCTTGGGTGCTGATATTTTAATATCCTTGGACAATCTGATCCTGAGAGGCTGAAGAAAGGAAATCTGGTGGTAATTTAAAACACAAAAAGGGAAGAATATAATTCTGGCAATCACCAGCCTATAAAAATAATAGAATGAATGTTTAAGAAAAAAATCATGATGAAATATTTAGAGCCTGGTTCTGTCCACACAATAGTGTCAATGGGGAGAAACTTTGCAGAAGCCAGATGCTGAATAATATTACCATGAGACAAGAGTCAGACTTGAAGGATGATGGGCACAGAAACCTTCTGGGTTCTCATCTTTGCCAGCTCTTTTTGGTGCGAAGAGGAATTCTGCTGGAGGAACAGCATGGCCAGAGGAGGAAGACAGCAGAGGCTTTACAGACATGTGTTTTTATTTTGACTAATGTATTTTGCTGCTTTGTCTTAGGAAATAAAAAAATTAGGAAAAAAATGCCTCGGTCTGAAATGTGGTTTGTACAAACTGGAAACACATTGCAGTGCAGCCAGTGATCCTAAACAAGAGTGTGCTACACGAGCAAGGCGCATTGGTCAGGGTGGAACAAGAGTCGGGGCTAAAGATCAAATTTCATTAACATCCTTGCTAATGATCTGGAAGGATGATACCTTCCAGCATCAAAGGACTACAAAGGGTAGTAAATTTGAAGCAGCTTGGCAAATAATGAAGAGTTTTCTCTAGTTTTGTTCCAAACACCTGGAAATTTCCATGCAATCTAAAGTGGTGTTGAACACACTGAAACATCTCAGCGTGTTGAGTGACATCTTCATTACTCACCGCTGAGCCCACTCAGTCTCTTTTTAACCCTCCAAACACACTGGTGTCTTTCACAGGTCTCTCTGCAGACCCAGCCCTCCTCATCCTTGGCTGCTTTGGTACAGACACCTTTCTGGAGCAGCCCAGTGCATGTGGCCACCTTCTCCAGATATACTACCTGACTGCCTTCCCCACCAGCAATGAGCACCGCTCGAAAGGCCAGTTACGGTGCCCTCAAACACGTCCCATCTCTGCATCACTTCAGTGCTCTGACCAGCTTATGTGGCTTAAACTGGTTCCACCAGAAACCTCCTGGGTCTGTGTTTGCCTGCAGGCTCCCCTGACCACCTTCTCTTCACGCTACTCGGGTGACTCACTGCTCTTGCTCAAGCCCTTTCCATCCGTGAGGTCTTGAGCAACAGCCGTGAATCGCTCGAGTAGGTTGAGCCACATCCCTGGAGTGCTGAGCCAGGCTCTCCTGGCTGTCAGAAGAGAGGAAGCAGTGGAGGACAGAGACCTGGGGGCAATCGTGGCTTCTCTAAGTAGGGTAGAAGGACACAGGCTGCTGCTCAGGCTGTTTCCATGGCTTTTTGTCTTTCCACACAGATAAAGCTCAATGGTGCAAGGAAATGAGGCTGGTGATGGGAAGAGTGAGGGAGCCCTGAGCCGTTGTGGGAAGGGGAGACCCTTCATCTGACAACCTTCTTAGGTTGCCCAGAGAAGCTGAGGATGTCCCTTCCCTGGAAGTGTCTGGATGAGGCTTTGAGCAAACTGGTATAGTGGGAGGTGTCCCTGACCATGGTAGGGGGGTCGGACTAGAAGATCTCTAATGTCCCTTTCAACCCAGCAGGTCCCAGCACACCATCCCTTCTCCTGGCTGTGTCTGCACCACACCAGGAACAGAAGGCCTGAATAGGGGAGATAAACACAATGGTGACATCCCAGAGGTCTGGAGATGTGGTGGGATCCCAACCTCAGGTGGTGCATTTTGCAATTCCCAGAGTTTTTGTGAAGCCTGAAATGAGGGGTGGGGGTGTTGGAAACTGTAGGACCCTCCATCATCACCCACCAGAAATCCTTCCTAGGAGATCTAGAGTGAGATGGAGGGGAAACAAACCTGGAGAGAGCAGAAATAATGGATGCAGTGACTGACAAGAAGACCAAAACTGCCAGGGTGGGCAGCTGCAGGGGCTGTGAGGGGCAGGAGCAGGAGGTGTAGGACAAAGCCTTCTGGAGAGAATATTAATCCAGTTTGGTTTGAAGCCTGCTAGAGAATTTGCTCCCAAACAACCAAACAGAGGAAAAAGAAACACATGTGAATGGATCCAAATGTCCCCTGATAGCTTATTATTATTCTTGGGTGGGGTTTTTTGGTTTGTTTGGTTCCTGTATTTTTTCTTAATGAAATGTGTTGATTTTGCATTTGCAGCGTGTCAGTGCTAATTTTAGGAATGTGTGATTATTTTCTTTCACAGAAACCCAAGGGGTTGCAAAACCCCTGCAACAAGATAACAAATACGTGGTCTGCAGCCCCTGAAGGCTGAACTTCTTGCTTTCCTGCCAGAGAAGCAGTGATCCCTGGGGTGGAAGGGCAGGCTGTCTGCAGGGCCTTCAACCAAACCCTGCTCCTCCAGCAGGGCAGGAAACCAAAGAAAACTGCTGCCTCCCAGCACGGGAAGAAAACACAGGGTGGCCTGCATGGGGAAAGCAGAGCCAGGACCACCAGGAGCTGGCAGAACCTGCTGTCTGGTACCTCTTTGTACCTCCCAGCCTCCAAGGAACCTCTGGGGTGAGGGGTGGACAGCACGAGCCACAGCTGACCCTGTCCCCTCCCTCTAAGCTGCTCTCTCAGGCCACGCTGGAATTGGCGGCGGCCGCCTCGTTCTCTGACTCAGCTGTTATATCTGGGGAATTTATGGCCTTTCCTTCCTGCCAGCCTCAGTAAATAACCCTGTCATCTGACTGGCTTTTGGGAACCGACCAGGAGCAGGAGCCTCACAGGCAGGCTGAGATGAGGACCTCTGTCCCAGCAGCAAACACCATCACTGAGGCCAGGGAGGTCCCCGGTGGGAGCCTTGCTCATGGTATCAGTGTCACCAGCAGGACCCTCACCTGCAGCATCGCTGTCCCCAGTGAGACCCTTGCTCATGGCATCTCTGTCCCCAGGAAGACCCTCCACCAAGGCATCACCAGCCCTGGTGAGACCTTCACTGCATTGCCAGCCCCAGCTCACCCATGGCACTGCTGTCCCCAGCAGGACCCATGCCCATGGCATTGCCATCCCTGGCTGGACCCAGAGCCAGCACCAGGGAAGCCAAGACAAAGCGTGTCCCCACTCAGGAAAGCAAATGCCAGCTGCAGCAGCCCTTCCACACCTGAGACATGTGGCTGGGATCTGGCTGTTATTGTCCCTTTTATTGGAAGACTATCCATAAAACTGGGAGGGAAGCAGATTGAGGCCACTGAACTCCCAGATGTCCTTCAGCAATGTGCTGAAGTGCCACTACCTCCTCTCCTTGCCTGTGTACCCAATGGGAGGTGCCCAGGTAGGAGATGCTTTCACCCAGAGCACCCCATGGAGCCAGGGGCTCCAGCAGGTGGAGCAGAGCAGGGAGACTGTCTCTTCTGGGGATACCTTGCTGGTCCTGGACAGACTGAAGGCACCTATACAGGTTCCCTATGGCTAATTTCGGCATCCTGGCTTGCCCCCTGGAGGCAGCCCCACGCACGTTGATGGAGGCAATAAAGACAACACTAGGAGTAAGAACTGTGGGTTGTTGGAGAAGTTTAAGCAAAGCTGCAGGGAAAAATCTGCCCTTTCAGGATATTGAAGCAGCTCTTTCAAGTAGATGGGACCATGCTGGAGTTGGGGAGGGATGAGGCAGAGACTAAATCCAGTGTCTAAGGCACGTTCTAGTCCATCCCAGGAATGCTTTCTCCCATCAGGCATCACTTGAGTACCACAAGGACAACGGGCTTCACGAGCTGATGGATTAGAGAGGTGTTGGAATTCCCCGTGGTTAGGGAGCTCAGGCTGAGCCTTGGGGACTGCAGTGGAAACTGCGACCTCTGTGCCAGGAATTATGTGCTGCATCCTCCTGGCAGGGGTGTGGGGAAGTGCCTTTTCCTTCCTGGCTTTCCTCTTCCCTGTCATCACCTCTGTAGGCTTTGAGGACTGCTCCAAGACACAGTTCCCCCTCCCCATGGCATTTCCAGAGTCCAGATGCTCACAAAGTACTGTCAGGCAGTGAACATCACCTCTGTGCTCCCCCGCCAGGAGCTTACCCTCATGGAGGGTCTTCCAAGCAGCCCTTGCTTTCAAGAAGACTTCCCTGATGCCTCCTGCACCAGCTGGTGGCCCCAAGCCCCATCCTTTACCTGTTGCTAAAGTTGCCTTTTGCTAATGAACAGCCCCACAGCCCCCAAATCCCTCACCTCACTGCTGTGGGGCTGTGCAGTGATCTGAGCTGGGGAACTGATCCAGCACAACATGACCCTGAAAAGAAAAAAAAAAATCTCCATGTCACACTTGGATGGCACAATTGCAAGAGAAATGCTCCTGGAGGCATTAGGAGGGGGGCTGGTTTGGTGTCCATGTACATCCCTGCATCCAGGTGTTGCTCCTTAAGTGCTTCAGCACACGGTGAACTGAAGAAGCAGCGAGGAACAGGATTAAACCACATGAGAGCTACTCTCCAGGCCATGGAGTACCTGTGTGTACCTGTACTCTTGAGAGCTGGGCTGCAGAAGGTGTAAAGTATCCTCTGTCTCGTGGCCAGGCATTAATTTACCTTCTGGTGAGCAGATTGTATATAATTAGCTTCATGTCCAACGTGCACTTATCTTGTCTGGGTGCTCAGCGCATTTGGTGACAAGTTCATAAATCAAAAGCTCTGCAGAAGTCTTCTGTCCCAAAGCATCTTCATGGGCAAGCAACCCCCAAGTGGCCCCCCAGCAGTGATTAATAACCCCCATCTCCCTGTTTGGGCTGATGTAGGGCAGCCTGAATTACCATTCTCACTGGGTCACTGAAAAATCTGTAGGTTGGCAAAACTTCCCATCCCCAGGAAGCAAAAGGAGTGGAGATCT
>JAOEGS010012570.1:27684-43446 GCA_025447755.1 Corythornis vintsioides | reverse complement strand
GGAGAGGCTGAGAGAGCTGGGGCTCTTTAGCCTGGAGGAGACTGAGGGGGGAGCTCATCAGTGTCTATCAATATGTTAAGGGCAGTGTAGGGAGGATGGAGCCAGACTCTGCTCACTGTCATCCAGTGACAGGACAAGAGGCAATGGGAATCAATTGGAGCACAAGAGGTTTAGGGTCAACACAAGGAAAAACTTTTTCCCAGTGAGGGTGCCAGAGCCTGGAAGGGGCTGCCCAGGGGGGTTGTGGAATCTCCTTTTCTGGAGACATTCCAGACCTGCCTGGATCTGTTCCTGGGTGACTTGATCTAGGTGACCCTGCTCTGGCAGGGGGGTTGGACTCGATCTTTCAAGGTCCCTTCCAACCCCTACCATTCTATGATTCTGTGAAAGCACGAGGCAGCAAATCCAAACTCTGTGAAACGTCAGAGTAAAAAAAAAAAATAAATGCATAAATAGAAAGGGTTGCTGGAAGCCTGGCAAACACCTCACAAGGCAAAAAAAAAAAACCAAACCAACCCAAACCAACCCGTAAAGACAATCAGCAAATTGCCACTCCGGGCCGAGATGCGGAGGCAGGCGCTAATCACCGTCCTGATGGAGGGCTGCCTTAGTCATGCTTTATTGATTCCCTGTTCGAGGGACTTGAATCATCAGCTCCTCCTGGGGAAGAGCTCTCCAGCTCCACGGCTCGAAGAGACACAAATTAGCAGCCCGCACGTCAGCAGGCGCGGGAGAGCCGAGGTGCCGGAGGAGATGCGCTCAGACACGTGCCCAATTTGGAAAGGTGATTAACGCTGCTAAGTGATGAGACCGGGAAGAGAAATCTTCATCGGTGACAAAATGAGCCGTCCGAAAGGCGTGGAGGAGGCTGCCAGGTAGAGCTGTCTCCTAACCTGCCAGGGAGCAGTGGGGAAGGGGTTTGTCCCTCTGCCTGAGCATCCTCTACTCTCACTTGATGGGGAGAGAGGATCCCAGAGTTTGACTGAGCAGCTAGGAGCATGTCAGGAGCAGTGACTGGAGGTCACCTACGTGGCTCCAAAACCCTTTAAGTCATCCATGCCGTGTCACACCTGACCCACACCCTCTCCTGCTCTTCCCCTGGGATTCAGCCCCAAGAGTCGGAATTTGCTCTCCTTGCCACGCTGCCATCCCTGCTCGTCCTGGGAGGTCTGTGCACGGAGCAAGGGGGACAAAGCCGAGAAGACAACTCAAGCAGGATTTGGACCTTCCGGAGAGGACCCTAAGGGCACCAATCCTCAAGGCAGCTCTTGTCAGGCTCTGCCGACAGCTGGCTCCGAGCTCAGCGTCCCCGTTGCTCTGCAAACACGAAGCGCAGCGGTACCGGGAGGTGGGTGTAAGAACGGGGAGCTGAGCGCCAGCCAAAAAACCTCGGAGGCTTCCAAATGGTCGGGGCTGCCTCCTAGCAATTAACCCCCGGGGCGCGGGAAGGCATGCAGGGGCTGGAAGCCATCCCTCTGATGTTCTTCGCGTGCCTTAGCCGGGGAGACAGATGCCGCTGCGAGCTCAGTGCAGGCGGTTCCCCGGCAGTCCAGAGCAGAGCGCAGGCGAGCAGGCGGCTGCCGCTGCCAGGGAACCAGCTTGAAAGGGATCCAGCGGATAAAGAGATATTCAAAGTTCAGCTAATGAGTGAGATGAGTCACTGGCTCCACGAGACAAAGGTTAGGCTGGAAAATAAAAACCCCTCGCTGCCAGGAGTGGGGTTGGTGGGGATGCAAAAGGCAAAGGACGGTGGAACGGGAGGCAGGCAGTGCTGAGAGGGGCAGAGCAGCTTGGATGTGACCCCAGGTTTGCCCTGGATTTTCCCCGGGGGTTGTGACAGCAGCTGTGGATGTTCAGGTGTGTGCTGGCTGTACCTGCCTGCTCCCTCCTTTCTGCAGCCCCTCGCCTGGGTAAAACACATTTGTCTGGTGGCCCAAGAGGCTGCCACTTGCACATGAAGCACCATAGCCCTTCCTGCACCTCCTTCACCACTGGGTACTGCTGAGAAGGGGCAGAGGATGGGCAAACCTCAAAAAACATATCAAATAGTCACGAGGAAACATCATCCAATACTCTCAGCATCACCACTGTGCCCAGAGAAAAGAAACACTGTGGTAAACATGGTCCTGAGCCAAAGCATCCTGAAAATGAGGACTGGAAAACCAGAAACTTCCTGCTTATAGATGTTGGCTGGCTTGTGGGTACCCAAAACCTCTGTCAGAGCATCCCTGTGTCAATCCTGAGCAAAGCAAAGGAACAGATCTCCTGTGTTTGTGCTCTTTATGGTCAGAAAACAAGGAGCTGCAGCCTGGGATCCCATAGAGAGCACAGCAGAGGCAGGTGTGGCACGGAGCAGGTGCAGTGCTCTTTGGGGTTTTGCCAGTGATCTTGGGACTGGGATTTCATTTTTGGATGTGCTTTTATTTCCTTCACTACTGGGTTCAGCCCAAGACAGATGAGATGCCACCTAAATTGCTAAACTGAAAAAAACCCCACATTTCCTCCTTCCCTGAGAAGCTGAGACATAAAGACTGGGGGAGGGATGGAGCAGCTTCTGGAGACAGCAGGGCAGAAGGCCAAAAGGAAAGCAGGGAATGGGAAAAGGAGGGATGCAGCAGAACATCCCTGCACATAGGACTAGAGTAGCTCAGAAAGACAGATGTGGGACCCAGCTGGGCATTGTGAAGCAACCTGAGAGCATCAGTCACTGACAAGTCACTGCTGACAGGGTAACAGAGCAAACACCCAGGCTGGTCCATGGGATGTCTTCCTACTTGGCTTGTGTGGCCGCAGAGGAGATCCCAAATCATCCTGGACTTGCAAAAGGGCAGCTTTCAAGTGGAGGCAGAGATTGCATGGTCCAGTTGGATTTAGAGCTTGGCTGAAGAATGGAATTTCAGAGGAAAATGTGCAACTGGGGAATGAATGTCTGAGCTGGGCTTCCCAACATGCAGCACTCGTGTTGGCAGTGGAAGAAAAGACAACTCAGAATGGTCTGTGGCCTCATCAAGACCCAGATGCTGTCACTGCCAAGAGCTGGACCTGCTGTTGTTGCCAGAGGTGATGTAAATGCCTCGCAAGATGTGAGGGAAAGGGTGGGTTGAATAGAGGCAAATGGATCAAGTCATCAGTGAGTTCAAAGAAAATGGTGATAAGTCAAATTGTTTTCAAAAATTATTTCTATTTTAGCAGTCCCAGACTGCCACGGATTTCTCTCAAAAGCTCAAGTGAAGGAGAGTGACTCAAAATAATGCTTTCTGGTAATAAAAGCATCAGCATTTCTAAGGTTGCATAAAGAAGTCCAGTCTGCCATGAAAGGATTTTGATTGAAATAAAACAACTCCATGACTGGCTGATGTTTACAAAATAGAAATGGGGCTAAAAGGGAGCAGCAGGAACAGAATTAGGCATCTAGCACCAAAAATACTCAGGGCACATCCTTGTCCTCAGCACAGGAGACACATGAACTTGCTGAACCACGGAGAGTGCTGAAAGACTGGCCCAGGTTTCCCAGAGGGGTGGGCACTGCTCCATTCCTGGCAGCATTCCAGGCCAAGTTGGACCAAGCTCTGAGCACCCTGCCCTAGTTGCAGATGTCCCTGCTCAGTGCAGGGGGTTGGAACTCAGTGGCCTTGAAAGGTCCTTTCCAACCCAAATGATGGTCCTATGTTTCTGTGATTCTCCAGTCATCCCTTCAACCCAGCACACAGGGGAATCCAGGCTGGAGCACGGAGCAAACTAGGCTCAGATCCCACCCCTGCCTCTGGTCTGTTGCACCTGAGACTGTGAACAAAGCCCATCTAACATCTGTAGACTGCAATGATTTGGCTTTTTGGTAACAATCCTACCCAGGGCTTAAAAACAAAGTAGTAGTTGTCAGAAATACAGGTGCAGAGGGGGCTCGAGGAAAGGTTTCCTTGCAACAAGAAGTTTTGCCTGTGTGTATATTCTTATGCATCTTGAGCTAATGCTTTCTCAGGGTGGAGCTTATTAATTCTGAAAGAGAGAAAAGCTACCAAAATATCCTATTTGCTGTCATCTATTGGCTTGAGATGCATCTCATTAGAAAAGCAAAAGAAAGCAAAGGATCTTCTGAAAAAAAAAAACAACGAGACAAAGTCTTCTGCAGCTCGTGGTGCTGGAAGAGAATCATCTCAGCTGCCAAAGCCAGGAGCCCCCAGGGACACCACAATACAAAACACCTTGTGAAAGCTTTGAATAAAATGCCACTTGTTAAGATGTGAAATACAAACAGGTTTGTGTTTGTACAGTCAGAGTAAAAATGAGATGAGAAAGCAAATGAGAATAAACAGATTGTGTTTAAAAGTAGTTTCTGCCCAAGGGACCTGGTCATAGGGGTGAGGGCATAACTTTGAGAAGTCAGTGCCATGTTTTCATAGAATCATAGAATCACAGACTGGTTTGGGTTGGAAGGGACCTTTAAAGGTCACTGAATTCCAAACCCCCTGCACTGAGCAGGGACATCTGCAACTAGAGCAGGTTGCTCAGAGCCCTGGCCAACCTCGCCTGGAATGCTGCCAGGGATGGGGGACCAACCACCTCTCTGGGCAGCCTGGGCCAGTGTTTCACCACTCTCAGTGTAAAAAACTTCTTCCTTCTATCTAATCTAAATCTCCCCATTTTTAGTTTACAGCCATCACCTCTTGTGCTGTCCCAACAGGCCCTGCTAGGAAATCTGTCCCCCTCTTTCTGACAGGCCCCTTTAAGTACTGAAAGGCCACCAGAAGGTCTCCCTGGAGCCTTCTCCAGGCTGAACACCCCCAGCTCTCCCAGCCTGGCCTCCCAGCAGAGGTTTCCAACCCTCCCAGGATTGCTGGGGCTCCTCTAGCCCTGCTCCAACAGCTCCCTGGCTCTGCTGTGCTGAGGACTCCAGAGCTGGCCCCAGCCCTGCAGGGGGGGCTCCCCAGAGCCCTGGGGGAGCAGAGGGGTAGGATCCCCCCTGGCTCCGCTGCCCACACTTTTGGGGATGCATCTGAGGATGAGATTGGCTTCTGGACTGAGAGCACATTACCAGCTCATGTTCAGCTTTTCATCCACCAGTAAACCCACTGTGAGCTTCCAGACAGAAAGTGTTTCAACAAACATTTTTCCTTTGCATGTGATTGTCACACTTTTCCCACCTTAAAGCACAACCCAGAGGAGCTGCCTTGCCCGACGATGGATGAAAACCCTGCACACATGCCCTGGCCAAGTGGAGAGGCACAAAGAAGGAGAGGACCCCACGCAGGGAATCTGTTCTGCATCAGCTCAGGCACCTGGGAGCATTTAATTTACCCAGGAGATGCTCCCTGGCCAAACAGAGGTATTAGCAGAGTCATCCCTTTAATGGGACGTTATCTCATTGCTGCTGTTAACTCCCCTGCTATTAGCTTGGAAACGAGCTTTGAGGTGGATTGCCAAGGGGAGAAATGGGAATAAAAAGGTGAAATGAAGAGAGCAAATGTTTAGGTTAAATGCTGAGTGTTCTCCTGCTGGAAGTATGAGAAGTTCCTTGCAGCAGGTACACGTTGACAAGGCTGATGACCAACAAATAAACAGAGCAACCCTATGCTGGCAGGGACGAGGTCTGAGTGACCTGTTATATCTTTCCTATCTTTACCTTCAGAGCAAAGATTCTCCTCTAATTGGCTTTAAACCATCTATTTAAGTCACTTCTATGGCTCCTGGTACTCTAGGACCTGAAAGACATCCAAGCTTTTAATGTACTTATCCTCACGCTGCTCTGCAGAGGTAGGAAAATACCCAGACCTGTTCAGCACTTGGGAACCTGAGGCAAAGAGAGACCAAGGACCTTGGCCAGAGCTTGCAAGGTGGGTCTCCACTGTCAGGTGAGAGACAGTGTCCCCTCCAGAGAAACGGCCAGAAAGGCTGCAGGCTCTTGAGATATGGGGCAAGTGGGAACAGAATGGCACTGACTGTGGCCGACCTGAGGGAGGTGCTGGACCTCTGTGTAGCACGGAGGAGGGGCACATAGAGAAGGGCATAACGTCCCTGGCCATCCTTGGAATAGAAAATCAGACACCCTGGTGCATTAGAAAGGCAAAAACCAAACATCTAACTCCTCAGGCAGGCTGGGGCTGTGACTATGGAATTAACTAAGCCTGAAGCACTGTCTGCTTGGACGTTTCTAAGATACTTTGCTCTTCCTTGTTGTCATAGTGGCCAAGACAAATTTGTCAGGCTTGGAGGACCTACTGTGGGCTCACCAGCTGTGATGAAGCTTGAATTCACAGCCCTGCTTCCCAGAGGGAATCCAGACAGCCTGTAGCAGAGGAGGGGACTGAACCTGCATGCCCTCAAAGTGTGGACACACATGTCACATGCAGTCCAGCAGCCTCCCTCTGACCATGACTTGGCCCCAGAATAAGGTATTCTGGGGTTATGGGCACATTGCTTACATGGTTTTCACCTCAGGTTCTTTACTTGTCTATTAAGTGTGCCATGTCAGCCTCCACTGCTGACATCTGGCTGTGGAGGATGGGTCAATGGGGTCATGATGAAGTCTCCGTGAGTGGCCTTGTCTCAGATCTTTCACCAGGGAAGGTGACACCTTGGTGACTTCCCTTCTTTGGAATCCAGCACATGCAAGGTTGAGCACAGGTTCTCAGCTAGGCTGGGTCTAGCCTGTCAGTTGTGAAGTTTAAGGTGTTATCTACTGTGTGGGTTCACCCAAACATGAGCATGTGCAAGAGTCTGAATTGTTCCAACACCTGCACAGTGCTGCCTTCTTCCAGACCCTGCAGTGTGCTTGGCTTCACACAACTAACACACTCTAACAGAGCAGATACAAAGTGTTGGCAGCTTGTATGAGATACCTTGAGCACCTGTGAGTCACTTCAGGAGCATCTCTGTCTCGAAGATGTATAGCAACACAGTTGGATGAAGGTCTTCTGCTGGATCTCATGTTAAGTTACAACTTGTATTCTCTCCATACCCTCCTCAGCAAGCCCACCAAGGACACTGCTCTATGGCACATCCAGCACACACCTGCCTGGAGAGCCCTGCTCCGAGCTGAGATCATTCTCCAGCTCCCTCAACAGAACAGCTCTTCACTTGGGCGTTCTGCATGACTTGTCCTGCTGCCAGCTTTTGAGCTTTGGTCTTTATCCAGGAGAAACAGAGACCAAGTTTGGTGGCTTTTGCCTCAAAGCATCCGAGCGCAGATCCAGGTGTTGTGCTGACTAATCTGCAGGAGCCACACCAGCAGCAGAGCCAAGGTCATAGATTCATAGATATTAGGGGTTGGAAGGGACCTAGAAGATCATCTAGTCCAACCCCCCTGCCTGAGCAGGATCACCTAGACCAAGTCAGATCACGCCGCTGACAGTCAGCGTCAGCTCTTCTCCAGCCAGTGGCACAGCAGAGTGGCACAGGGGATGCCAGTTCTTATTGCAGAGCCCCTGCCACTTGCCCCTGGTGGCCTCTTCCCCTGTAGTCGCATGAAAGCAGCTCCTCGGTGAGATCCCATGGTGGTGGAGCAGCACCAAGGGGGAGGACTTTACTCCTGCCTTTTTTGCAACCAGTCCAGGACAAGGTTCAGCGTCTGGACGTGACTGACTGGCAAGGAAACTGGGTTGTTCTGGGCAGTCTTTGCAAGTCAGCAGTGGCTGAGTTTGGCAGACACGATGGGCACAAAGCAGAGGGTGACAGGGTTGGTCAGCACCCGCCCAGCCCAGCTGACCTTTCCCTTTGCACAACGAGCAGGCAACGTCCTTCCCCCGCCCCAGGAGGCCTACACCAGACCCCTGGCAAAGGGGCAGCACTCAGCTCTGCCAACCTGGGGTGCCAACAGCAGGGATCTACAGTGCCCGCCACCCTCAGCTCCCTTTGGTCACCCGCTGATGGAGAGATGCAGGTGCATTTAAAGATTGGTCTGTCATTCCTGATGCCAACCTTAGAGTGAAGCCTGGCTGCTGAGATTAGCTTTTCTAATGCTGTCAGCTTTGTTTTTGTCCATTATAAAGGTGCTTCTGCAGACACTCCAAAGCCCCTCCTCCCACAACCCCAACCTTTAGCATACACGGTCCTGCTTGTTCTATAAACATTTCCAGGACTATTAACACATTGAAGGCTGGTGCCCATTTAAGGGGCACTAAGTGCCTGCAGAGTTCATGGGACAGTACCAAGTTAATCTCTACAACAGCTTTTCATTGCTGGGGTGGTATCTGCTCTTTTATGTTACAACAATAGCCAGTTCAGAATCAGTTGGTGTGGTACCATAAATCAGGATGTCCATGACCCAGTTCTACCCTGGCTCACCAGAGAGCTCTATGCAAAGCAAAGCTCATGGCCTCATTTATGTTATGCCCCAAATACTTCACACAGATCTTGAAATCCCTCAGGGATTTGGTTTTTGCCTCTGGCACGGTGGGTCAATCTCCAGTGTGCAGTGGAGGATCACCAAAAAGCTTTTATTGGCAGATGTTCTGCTGGCATCTCTCATTCTGGCCATCTTCTGTAGTGCAGTGATGCCATTCTGCATTTCTACATCACACGGGGGAGGAATAGGGTTGTGTTGAATGAAGGAGCCCAGAAGGACACCCATGGGACACATCCAGTGTGCAGGGAGGTGTATTAAGACATTGGTTTGTATTACCAAGTTTCAGAGTCATAGTAGGATCTAATGGCTTAATTCAGGCAAACTAGAAAACATCAGTTGCCCTTCTCATTCTGTTTTCTTTTTCTGAGCTAACATCTTGGTGGAAGCCTCACCCTTTGAACTAAGGCCCTGCACTGGTGGGATCTTAAGGAGTATGGAGAGACACAAAGCATTTCTGTACTTAGAGTAGTTATTTCTAATTTCCTTATTGTCCTTCATCTCATCAGGCTGAGGTCATGATTTATTGGTATTTCTGCAGTTATTTTTGTCTCCTGAACTCTTCAGAGACCCTAAACAACCTGGATGCTATGATTTTCTGGTATCTTTGATGGGGGATGTTTGTTTAAAAGAGCTTTAGGAGGAGAACAAGGGAAACATCCTTGAGTGGAATCTGGAAATTGGATCTTTTGAAGTGTTCCCCTTTCTGTTTGTCAGTAAGCTGAGCTAAGCTGCTCTCTCCTTTGGAGCAGATAACACAATTGAGTGATGGACATATATGGTTTTTAACTTCTAGGTAGAACTTCAGGACAGGTTAGTAAATCACCCAGAACTTCCCATTAGAAGATCCATCTTCTTGCTTTTCATGTTGTGAACTGTGAAAAATGTGGGCAGAGCTATTCTACATTGTTTTGTGCTACTGCTGCTTAACCTTCAGCCAAAACCATTCCCCTGTTCCTAAGAACAGGGTAGGGAAGTGTAAGACTTTCTCTTTTTTAAGAAAATGCCTGTGGATTCAAGCACTGGCGTAGGATTATCCTTCAGATTCCCATGATTATCTACCTGAACAGAATCATTTCCAAAATGGCCATTGGCCAGCGTTCAGGGGAGATACCTTCAGTGAGAGCAGCTGAACTCCCAGCAGACACAAAATACACCAGGTGCCTTCCACCTGGAGACAGAGCAGGACTATCCCTGTGCTGTCGGGGCTGTCAGGTCCATCAGCCAGCTCTGCAGGGTTCGGCAGTGAGCAGCCAAAGAACAACAGTGATTAGCTGCTCATTAACCGAGCAGGGCACATCCTGAGAGCTGAACGAGGCAGCAGCTCAGTGCAAAAAATAGCACGGGAGTGTGTCATTAAAGGCTGCCAGGACTCACCCGAGTAAGGTGGATCATTGTAGGGTGCAGGGATATTTTCATGCCAGGGTCTTCCCACCTTGTGCTTGCTCATCTTTGATTGGCTCCACCACAAGTGTGCCCGGGTCCAGGCTTCTGAGTTTTATCTGCTCAGGTTTTCATACTATTTAAAAAAGAAAAAAAATGACTAAATGTAAAGCAATATAAATAAATAAAGCCTGTGAGCATCAACAGCAGTCATTTTTTCCCTAAAGGACCTTGCATGACCCAGCCAT
The DNA here is from genome assembly GCA_025447755.1 of Corythornis vintsioides. Taxonomy (NCBI): domain Eukaryota; kingdom Metazoa; phylum Chordata; class Aves; order Coraciiformes; family Alcedinidae; genus Corythornis; species Corythornis vintsioides. Next base: position 33,477 of record JAOEGS010012570.1, on the reverse strand, counting down.
ACCATTTAAAAGACAGTGAGGCAGAGGTCTCATGCTGTCAGCCCAAGAACCACACTCCCTGCTCCCAGTCCTCAGCAGGACAGAGCAAATTCCCCAGCAGCACATCCCACCCAAGTATGTGTCACAGGTTCATCTGTGGTGGCAGGACTGATGTGACCCTGCCCTTGCTCCTCAGGGACCCTGTGTCACCCAGTGCCAATCCACTGCTCCAGTTTCAGGGTGGCCACGTGGTGCTTACTCAGAGGGGATGAGGTAAGGTCCCTGTCAGCAGTGACGCCATCGCCTTCCCCGCAGAGCACCCTTCTTAGCACCCTCTCAGTCATGTTTTCCTGGCAGGCTGCCCAGCCAGGGGATATGGTAATCCCCCAAATGGCATCAGACAGGGCAATCAGCTGAGGCTGGAATATCTCACCACAACGTTTAGGGTGACAGCAGCCATGCACATGGACAGGTGAAGGCCAGCAAGACAAGACAGAGATTCCTGGATTCCTTGTCCCCTCTCCTCACCAACTCTCCTTCCCTACCTGATGTCTCCATGGTTCTGTTCTTAGGCAGAGTCACTGCTCTGGGCTTTGGCACTGCCCAGTCTTTGGGCAGAGCCCTGCGAGGTAGGAAGTCCTTCCTGAGCTCCTTCCACCTCTGAGGACCTAAATACCAAGTCTCTCTTTGGATGGTTTTTAGTCTTGTGGTATTCAATATTGTCCAGCATAGAATCATTTAGATTGGAAAAGGTCATTGATTCCAACTGTTATCTCAGCACTGCCAAGTCCACCATTAACCATCTCCCTCAGCACCACATCTACTTGGGGTTTTTTTCTACAGAAAAAAAAAAATCCTGCAGGGGAGGTGACCTCACCACTTCCCTGGGCAGCCTCTTCCAGAGCTTGGCAACCCTTTTGGTTTAGAAATTGGTCCTGATGTCCAACCTAAACCTCCCCTAGCAACTCAAGGCTGTTTCCCCTTGTCCTATCAATAGGAGAAAGCTTTGGATTTGCCTTGACCAGACCTGGATTTGATGTGGGCACCATCTCCCAGACCAACAGCATGTTCTGGAACATTGCACTGAGACCTTTCAGGGTTGATGGGATCAGCCTGGTGCTCTCTGCTGGCCCCCCCGGAGGGATACAGCATGCAGGTGGTCTCCATGGTGTCCTGCATCTGGAAACAGGCTTCAATCCTAGGTAGAAAGTGTGGAGGCAACATGAGGACACTGGGAGAGCAAAAATTCATCCCACAAATTCTGACAAGAGACCAGAGGGATCAGCAGGTCTTGCTGAGCTGCTTGCTTGACCTTTAGCCCCAGGCAGGAGGTAGATGTTGTCTTGAGATGCAGAAGGCACCAGTGCCTTTTCACCCACCAGAGATCACGTGAGGTGAAATCACATTTGGAGTGAAACCAGCTCCCAGCTTGCTCAGGTGGGAAGGATGGCACTTTGCAGGAGAACCCTTTTCCTCCCAACACCCAGTAGAACAAAATGGGGTTGTCCTAGCACACTGCCCAGCATAGCTTTTAAAAACCAGGATTGTTTGGGTTTTTTTTTTCTCTGGGTGGCCCACTCATTTCTCATAGTAGGGTTCAGCATTTCTGACTCATGTAATTTTATTATCAATCTTGTGATATTTCATGCCATCTTTAAGGGTGCCCAGAGTCATGTGGATTGGGGACAAGGAGCTTTTATCAGGGGCAAAAATAGACTGGTATATTTACAGTCCTTACACTACAAGGAAAAAAGGAAAATACTCCCCTTAAAAGTTCAGAAAGAAAAAAAAAGGCAACAAAACCCAAGCCACAGTCTAAATATGTAGGATCATGGTATAAAACCCCATGATTTTGAACCTGCAGTGATTGTTCCTGGTGCTGGTTCACATCTCCTGCTCTCCCAGGGGCAGCTGCTGTGACAGCGTCCAAGCTGTTCCCTGCAATCTGGAAATCCCCCTTTACACAAACAAGGGCACTGTTGGTCTTGCTGATTTTCTGGAAGCACAAAAACATGTTTGTTTTCAGTCACGATCCACTGAGGGAATTTCCTCACTGATTTGGATTTGGGGATTTTTTTTTTATTCCTCTGAAAGCCATTTTGCTGGTTTCCAAGAACCTTAATAAAATACAATTACCAAGATTAAGAGCATTATGTGGTTGGCACCCAACCCAGAAACAGACCCTGAATTGTGATCATTTTGGTGGAAACTGGCAGAAAATAGCTGAGTGAAATGACCCCTTTTCCTGCAGAGTCTGAGAGTGTGAAACCAAATCAGAATTCAGGAGAACAGGTTGCCTTTGGCAGGAGCTTTGTGTTGATGGAAGCACAGGCAGCTGCCCAAAGTGCTGTGCCATGGCTGATGGGCAGGGGAGACCTGCTTGCAGCAGAAAAGTGATGCTGCAGGGGGTTAGAAGGTTCATGGGAAGGACATTAGTGGGCATTTCCCCACAGACAGAATCATAGAAACACTCTGATTGAAAGATATCTTTAAGCTCATTGAGTCCACCAGCACTGCCAGGTCACCACTGACCCATGTCCCTCAGCACCACATCTCCAGAGATTTAAAATCCCTTCAGGGGTGGGGATTCCACCACTGCTCTGAGCAGCCTGGGACAGCCCTTTTGGGGAAGATTTTTTTTCCCAATATCCAACCTAAACCTCCCCTGGTGCAACTTGAGGCCAGTTCCTCTCATCCCATCACTTGTTTCTTGGAAGAAGAGCCTGACCCCACCTGGCTCCAACCTCCTGTCAGGGAGCTGTCAAGAGCCCTGGACCTCCTTCTCTCCAGGCTGAGCAAGCTCAGGTCCCTCAGCCACTCCTCACCACACTTGTGCTTCAGACCCTTCCCCAGCTTCACTGCCCTTCTCTGGACACACTCCAGCCCCTCAAATACAGTGGTAAATACACTGAACCCTCACACACCAGCAGTGTCTCAGCCTGTAAGGCTCCAGTATCTCCATATCCAATATCTCCAGTATCAGGGGTATAAACTCACTGGAGTCCCAGTGCCCCAGATCTTGCTTCTGCCCATCACGTTCCATGTGTCCTCTCCCCACCACAACACTTTGCCTGGCTCTCAGTGTGCAGCTGATTGAGGGATGGGTGAAGAGGAGGGCACTGCCTGCATGAGTGATGGGGATGGATATAATGTCCTTATGGAATGGGAATGTCAATCCTGGAGGCAGTGCTTGGTTTGATGCATCAGAAAGATGATCTGCCCTGGCATGTGGCTGCTGGAAGAAGAGCTGCTCCCCAGGAAGAGTATCTCCAACTGCATCACTGGCAAATGGTCTCGTGGTTCCTGGAGCTTCCTTGCTGCTCTTGCTCCAGGTGCTGATGTACCCCTGTCTGGAGAAATATGGGCAACATTGAGCCATGCCCAGGCCTACCAGGGATGGCAGCATGCCACCAGTGGGTGGCAAATACTGACCCATCTCATTGAGACTTTTTGGAGCCAGACAAGCTGCAGCACTTGGACTCCCAGTGCCTCTCATCCTTCCTTTTGTGTTTTACTGGTGACCATGGCCACCCTTCCCTATGCTCTTAGTCTGGCCCATTGAAGCCTTTGATCCCTGCCACATAAGCAGTGTCAGCATGCAGAGCATGTTGTCCAAGCCACATAACAATACAGAGCAGCCAGCAAGTTGGCTTTGGGACAGCACTGAACGCCTCAGAAGAGGGATCTTTGCAGTGTGGGAGATCTGAAGGGAGGTCTGATCCTCCCAGCAGCTTCTGAGGTGAGGAGTACCATGAAGGCTCCACACACATCCTTGCAGTGGGAGGAAGAAGCTCCTCTGCCAGTTACACGTACAGATCTTCACAGCAGGGGAGACAGCAGCTATTCAAGAAGGCAGCCTTTGAAAGCACACTCTGCTGCAAGGAACTTGGACATCCTCAGTCACCCCAGGATGAATAAATACATAAGGAGGCTTTTCTTCTACAGTAGTTTGAAGGATATGTGGAATTTCTTAACATCAGCAGTGAGGACACATTCAGAGTCATTTCTGGGACCACTAGCTTTGATTCCCAAACTGCCAGGCACATTAGCAGCTCAGCATATCCACTGGAGGAGAGTAACTGCTGTTGAGCACAAGATACTCCACCCCAGATACTCAGAGGAGACCCAGGAGAGGCTGAAAATTAATCAACATCCATTCCTATTCAGGCACCCACAGCCAACACAGTTTTATAGCAACACCCATGTCTGCCCCAGAAGTTGTCCCATGGGCACTGCTCCCCTCTGGCTCCTGAGCTTCAGTCACACCCACAGCTTCATGGTGGGACTGCAGCCAGTGCAGGAGGACAAAGAGGCCTCATCCCCTTCCTGGGGGTCTGGGCTGACCCTGAGATGTCCAGCACCCAACTACATCTTGTTAGGCTCAGGAGGGCATCCCACAGGCTGATGTCCAGAACCCAATGACATCTTGATGTGCTCAGGAGAGCAACCTGCAGATGCACACTCTGCTTCTCCCATGGAGGGTTTCCTGCACTCCTCCAGCATGATAACAGCTTCGCCTGCGAGGGAGGCAGGACTTAATTAGAGGAATCTGGAGAAAGGCAGATTTTGTCATGTAAATGATTCCTGTCACAGGACACGTTCTAAATTTGGATTCTGAGGCTAGGGCTGAGCAGAACAATCTCTGCTGTAGCATGGCAGCTGTCAAAGGTAGGGAGAAGCTTTGAATGCCTACAGGAGTGATGGCTGGTGCCTTTGATTTCACTGCAGGGTACATTTCATCCTCTGAGCAAAGCAGGTGATTATATGTGGCTGGACAGGCACTATCCTGTGCGACGGGCTCTATTATCCCCACTTCTTTTAGCTAAGGTAGCCAAAACCCCAAGGTTTTTTTGCTTGTAGGCAATGAAAGGACTTGTTATCAGGGACATGGTTTGATCCTGGGATTTCCAAACCCCCAGGCCTGTGCTCAGGCCAGAAGCCAATATCACAACCTGCTTCTGTTGAAGATTTTCTTCCTCTGTTGCTCAGCACCGCTCAGCGTCACACTGGGAGGCAGAGCTCTCAGAGCTGCTCTGCCTGGTAATGGTGTCTCTCACTGTGTTCTCTTCCTGATGCTGCACCACAAGGTACCTTTTCCTTTAAAAGAACAGCCTCCAAATAAATAAATAAAAAGCAAAACCAAAATAATGACCAGTAGTTCTGATGGCAACAAACACAGTATCCCTGATAAGGATGTATTCTGTGTGTGGATCCTCTGGCACCTCGTTGGGTGGAGGCTCAGGCTCACCTTGCTTGCAGGTGAAGGTGTCACAAGGCTTTGTTTCTGTCTGGATTCCCAGGGGAGATGTGGTCAGTCTGTAATCTTTTTTTTTTCCTTGCTGCTCCCCTTTTCCCACTTGTTTCATTAAACTTCCAGAGATTCTGCACTTGAGTTCTCCATCTATGGAATTCAGCTGAAGGTGGCCAACAGGCTTCTCCAGCTGTGAGAGCTGCTGGAGAGACAGGTACATGAGTACAAACCCAAGCACACGGTACTCAAACAGCCTTGGGAAGCCAAGCTAAGAGGGAAGAGTGAATCTTCACTTTGGAAAAGGTCTGGAACAAATCCCATTGACTGTATAATGTGGGTAATCTTCCAGTGGCTGGGAGAAGCATGAAGGTTCACTACAAGAAGGATGTTGAGGTACTGGAATGAGTTCGGAGAAGGGCAACGAAGCTGGTGAAGGGTCTGGAGAATTTCTCCTATGAGGAAAGGTTGAGGGAGCTGGGATTGTTCAGTCTGGAGAAGAGGAGGCTCAGGGGGGACCTTATTGCTCTCTACAACTACCTGAAGGGAGGTTGTAGGGAGGTGGG
>JAOEGS010012570.1:0-27584 GCA_025447755.1 Corythornis vintsioides | reverse complement strand
TTAGGCATTGGAATGGGCTGCCCAGGGAGGTGGTGGAGTCCCCATCCCTGGAAGTGTTTAAAACCCGTGTGGCTGTGGTGCTGGGGGCCACGGTTTAGTGACCCTGGCAGTGCAGGGTGACCGGTTGGACTCGATGGTCTTAAAGTTCTCTTCCAACCCAATGATTCCGTGATTCTGCGGTGAGCGGAGCGAGGAAGAGCATCATTCATAAGCACCAAGCTTCTTGAACAAATGTGGCTCCTTATGATGCTCATGAATTATTGATGGAGACATCACCGTTGCTGCCGGTGCTCGGCATTCCCGTCGCTCCGCTCCAGGGCTGAACGCTGCGGCAGACCCGGGCGCCGGCGCCGCGCTGGAGCCGATCCCGTTTGGATGGCTTTGTTTTGGCTGGCCAGAGGGGATGGCTGCTCCTTGACTGACTGATTATTTAAACAGCTTCAGCCTCGATGTAAATCCCTCAGCTGTGACTATTCCAGCTGTAAATTTGACGTACAGTTTCTTTATGCCAATAAAACTTGACCTAGACCAGTAAAACTCTTAATAAGCTAAAAGAAAAAAAAAAAATCCACCCGCCCAGACACAAATCTAGCAAATCTCTTGGAACACAGAAGGAAATATGGGCAAAATACTGTTGGCAGCATTTGCTGAAGGTCCTTCATCAGCTTTTACTTTTGTGACCCATAGAGCAGTTCCATGGCACATTAAATCAAACAGACAGTTTTAATAAATCATTTCCAGGAATAAAAACCACCGAGGAAGAGGTCCAGAAGTCAGGCTGTTTGCTGTGCCATCACGTAGGGCAGAGATCCACCCTCCCCCTGCCCTCTCCATCTGCAGTGTGTGAGAAGCAGCAATTAGCCAGACTGGGGGAGTATCCCCTGCTTGGTCTGAACGACACCTCGAGCCCAGAAAGTTCAGGTGTGAGCCCCTTTTCATAGGTAACCTGGCTTGGGTTCATCCAGCTGGCAGTGGATTGAGCTCTAAGGTTAAGTTGAATTTGCACAGCAGAGGATCCTGGTAAAAAACAGCCTGAAATCATGTCCCGAGTGCCATGATCCTGGAGCAGTGGTTGAGTCATGTGCCAGGCTCCAGGACCTTAGGCTCTGATCTATCTTCCACTCAGAGTCGTGGTCCTAATTTTGGTGACCTGATCTTGAGCTTGGCTTGCCTCCAGGTTGGAGGAAATTATTCCAGTGATTTTTTGGCAGCAGCAGTGAAGAGGAAATAATAAAGAAATCCTTGAAAATAAAAAAGACACTATCATTAGCAGAGGACAGTGAAAGTCCAGCAGAGATTTAATGGGTTTTTTGGTAAGGTCTCTATCCTGGTAGAACAATCAAAGCCAGAGGGAAGCAGCACACTGGCCATTCTTCCTCTACCTGAGGACTGTACATATGGACCAGGACTCAGCTGTTCAAGGAGCTGTACAAATCCAGAGCAAAAGGGCTGACTTTTCCCCAACGATGGCTTTTACCCTTCTGTGTTGAACACAGGAGACAGCAGATGGACTCACATTTAAGGACAGATAAATGAATACAAGATTTCAGTGACAAAGCCATCTGTCTAGCCAAAGTCACCCACTTCTGGAGTCTGGGAGGCTTGGATCCACCCACTTGTGTTGTAGAGCTAGACTCTAAGCTCAGTAATTTTACTGCTGGTTGAGTGTGATGTCTGCTTTACAGGGAGATGAATTGTCCTCTCATGGTATGTACTTCTCTGCTTTAATTGCAAATGCAGAGCAGGATTTTGTTTTGATTTTGTCAGCTATAGTCAACACGTCCCAGGCAGATGTTCAACTGTCTAGCTCTTTCCCTGCTAGAGATAATTTGGTTTGGTGTCTTAGTCCATTTGTATTTAAGGCTTAAGTGATGGACAAACAAATGGGATCTTCAGGACACCCATGAGTTGATCCAGTGGCAAAAGGACTGGTGCTCAGGACTAGTTTTACCTCTTCTCATCCACTGCCTCCTGACAAGTGTCTTCTCCTAGATTAAAAGGTCCTGTAGGAACACAGTTAAATAAGACCTTTGGTATTACAGTGCAACATGCTGTTCCACCTGGAAGAGTGGGGAAGTTCCCTGCTGTGTCCAAAGACTGTTTTTTGGTTTTGTGTTCTCGAACATCAAGAACTGACTCATCTCCTGCCCATTCATCCCACTTCAGTGTCTCCTTTGAGCTTCTGACTGGTGGGACCATCCTGAATGCACTCAGGTGCACGTGGCCAAAGCTGGAAAACACCTCTGGGGGCATTAGAAATAAGCCAGACAAGACTCTCTCATTGCCTTTGGGTTAGGCTGGCTTTGTGGATGTGCTTGTGTCTATGTGTTGAACCCACAACCAAGCTCTGGACCAAAGACAGAAGCCCTGCTGGGGGTCAGGCTCTCTCCCTTCCTCCCCATCCCAGCCACTGGCCGACAAAATGGGGTTCCAATGGCTCCATGTTCAAGACACCCTGATTTTTTCCTTATGTGAATAAATGGTCCAGGGGGTGATAAGACCAACCACTCCTGCTGGTTTGTCCTGCTGGTTGGAGGGGTCTGTGTGGCAAGAGATCTTTGGATCTTAGGGTTTTGTTTTCATATTGCTATTTCAAAGTGTTGTGGGGGTCACAGAGGCCACACACGTTGCCTTTTGCTGCTAGACACCAGCAGCAGCAGCCCCACCATCTGTATGTCACAGGATGAGGCACAAGCAGGGAGCAGGGTCCAGTTCTGGCCAAGCCTCAGAGCCCAGCACAGGTCTGCAGAAGCCAAGCAGGAGCCTGTGCAGTGTCTCAGTGTTCCACTCAGGAAAGGCAGTAGCTTTGCTTCCAATGTGTTTCCTTTGCTGTCCTCCCACCCTCGTTCCTACGAGCTCCTCATCAGAATTTTTGCAGCACAGCTGACAGTTCTCTCCTATATTTTCTGTCCTTGAGAACTCTCTGTTCAAAGCACCAGCAAGAAGTGCCAGGTATTTAGACCGAAGGCTCACACAGGTACCTCTTAAGAGCTATTTCTCCACTGTTTGCCTGCTTTTTTTTGTGTGTGTGGTCTGAAAAGTATTTGAGTGGGCAAAGGCATATTCACCCTCTGGGCTCCTGGGCTTTTTATGGGAAGAGCATCAAAAGCTCCAACCTTTCAAAGCTGTGCTGCAGAGCTTCTTGCGGAGTCATCCCTGTCCTCTGCCACACTGCTGGCAACAATCAGCTCGTTAAAATACAGGCTCCCATTATCTCTGCCTCGGCCAGGAGTGCTACAGGTGCCTTGCTAGTCCTGCACGTGTTTCTCCTGCAAATGCATCACTTTCCTTTGGTCTGGCTGATTTTTTTTCCCAATCCTTCCCACAATTCATTCATTGATTCTCTTCGGCAAATTGCAAAGCAAACAAGCAAACAGAAACAAACCAAACCACAACCCCCAAACACGACAGGAAACACAAAATATAAACCCCAAGCCTCATCAACCTGAGCAGTTTAAAGCCAGAGAATATATTAAAAATTTCCATCATGGAAATTTCCTAGCTCAGCATGGAGATTTCCCAGTATATTAGAGTCTTCTGTTTTTCAAGGCTGCAAGCAAAGAATGGAAATTTCCAATTACTGCATCAAAGGCTGCTGCTCTCCTGACAGTCTGCTTAGCAGGGGTCATCTGCTTCTGTAGGACATTAAATAATTTAAGGGAGGGACAGGGAGGATTTGCTCAGCAGCACCGTTTCCTGCACGAGGCACAAGCATTTCCTCTGCTGTTTGGTGGAAGGGAAGGAACCTGGTGGCCTGAGCTGGAGCTTGGATGTCAGGACTCGGGGGGGATGTTTCTGCCCCATGTCAGCAGGTTTGGTGTGCAGAAGTGGTTTCAGAGGAACCCAGACACCTTCACCTTCACAGGAGCTGTCCAGCTCTCAACCCTCAACGGTTGACTTCCCACCACTGAGATGCACATGCCAAAAAGCTCTCCACTGATGGATCATCATTTTTTATTCCTTACAAAATATGCCAAATGGGAATATGCCAAAACAAAGAGAACTCATACTGCTCCCCCCACTTTGTGGCTGCCCCCCACAGCCACCCTTGAACTGCACAAAAAGCTCTGCTGGCTACTTCTGGACAAGCTGTGCACGAAAGGAGTCAGAAAAGCAGGAGAACCAGTCCCTGCTTTCATCTCCTGAGTCCACCACGGGTTTGCAGCATGGAGTGGGCAAAGAAACATTGAACCTCTGGGTGGTGGTTGGCAAAAGTGGGTGACAGCTCCTAGCAGGCATCACTCTGTGCTTGTAGATGGCGTTGGAGTTCCCAGATGAAAGGCAGTACAAAAGTGCAAAGTAATGCCATTACACAGTGATTTTCTTTAACAAGTCTCGGTGCTGCGACATGAGAAATGTTCAGGATGATGCCATTAGCAGTAGCCAGCTCATCTACTTTGGCAAAAGCAGCAGGGAAGGAGGAGAGGCTGAGAGGGAGGAGAAATGAATACATATGAGTCCTGGGAGAATTCCGATTTGGACTGGATGTCTGATTTTTTACAGGCCGTGTCTTACCCCTGTTTGTAAATCTGGCTCCGGGGCATTTGCTGGAGCTCTCTTGTACTGGTAGTTCTGAACTCTGGTAGTTACAGAGTGTTTTTGTGGGTCCCAGCTCATTACAGAGGTAATCATGTGAGCCAGTTTATTTAAAGGGGGAACTAGATCTGAATGTTCTCCAAGCTGAAAACATCTCTTACGAGCATGAGTCTGCAGTAGTAACTGTCTGTACTTTTGCAACTTCTTCCATCCAAGAAATTCAGAACTCTATGCAAAGCAGAGCTGATGTTGTTTTAGGCAGGTAGAGAGAGGAAAAGTGCTTTGTCTCAAAGCTTCTTTGTGAGTTATTGGTAAAACATGATTAGAGATTTTGTCTTGAGGCATGTTAGCCCATATACCTTCTATATCCTCTCAGGTTTAAAACCAAGTTGGGCTAATTGTAATCAAGTCCAAGAGCAAGTATTTGTGTCATCTGAGAATCAACACGGGTCGAGGAGTTACAGTAAAGAGTGGAACAGCTTTTCTGTGAGGCCATCCTCATAACACATCTCAGAAAATACAGCTGTTGTTAAGGGGAACATCATTTTGAGTCAGGTATGTGACCAGGTTTCGGGCAGTCAGCAGAAAAAACATCCACAAGACTTCTTAGAATTAAAGCAGATCATTTCCGACACCAAATATGAGCCAAACCTCATTATGACAGATAAAATTCTATTTATCACTGGCCTGGAAGCTGGTGGCTGTTCACAGACTTGTGAACATCACCTGCAATAGCATTTGGTGTGAGCTGAGAGAACAGACTCAAAGAGTGATGCAGCAGCTGGTAGCACAGTAGGTTTCCTAAAGCTGGGGAGAGGAACAGGATAAAACATTGAGATGAAACCCCCTGGATGGGAATAGGAAAGTTGAGAAGAAGAGTGTTTAGGAGATGTCCAAAAACTTCAGTGTTCAGCATGGTGCTCATCCTGGGTGAACAGCAAGATGAAAGCAGCAAGAAATTAAAAAACAATACATAATGAACAAAAAGCAGGGGAAAGGGGTGACAGTGATATGAAGTAGAAGAAGTCATGTAGTGAATAATTAGGGAAGCTGCAGTGGTGAGAGGCAACATGCTGATGGTTGGAGATGCATTTAAAGTCTATGAGGAGCAAGATCTTGCAGAGGAGATGTGAACTCATTGCTAGAAGGCAAGAGGGCTTCCCAGCATTAGTGTCTGAGGCAGGTAGCTGTTCTGCCTTTCTGAGCAGCTGATGGGGAGAGACAGCTCTTCTGGAGGGTGATTCAGTCACTCCAGAGATGGGTGGGATGAGTTGCATTCTAAAAGTGCTCCTCTCCATTGAGTAGGGAGGGGGAGGCGAGACACGGCTCCCGCCGAACACCTGACATTCTGCAGCTAAAATTAGGTGAGATGAATCTCATCCATTGGTAGAACCAAGGAGGATATTGGATATCTACTACAGACAAATATTTTTAGATCAGCCAGCTAGGAATTTTGCAGCAAGCAGTCCTGAAGTGCTGCCTCTGGGGGCCTCTGGACTGCTTATGTTAATTTACAGCAAGCCTTAGCATACGGAGCAGCTCCTGAAGGCCAGGAGAAGGGTATTGTGGAGATGAAAAGGCAATCAGGAGAGCATGGACAGCTATAGGCATGGCAACAGATCCCATGTAAAACAGTGGAAGGGCTGCATGCAGTTCAATCCACGTGGAATTGGATGACAAGAATACAATCAACATCAGTCAGTTGGGTTTGATGGTTTAAGCTCACCCAGATGGTAACTAAACACCATGCAACTGCTCACTGGCTCCCACCCACCTCTGGGGGGATGGGGAGAAGAAAATGCCTCATTACACTCACTCACCAGTTATGGTCACAGGCAAAACAGACTCAACTTTGGAAACAAAAAAATCAATCTAATTTGTTACCAATCAAATCAGAGTAGACAAATGAGAAATGAAGCTAAATATTCAAATACTTCATCACTTCAACCACTAACTTGAAGCCCCTCTCCATGGCTTAACTTCACTCCTGCTTTCCCTGCTTCCTCCCCCTCAGAAGTGCAGGGGGACAGGGAATGGGTTTGTGGTCAGTTCATCACATGTTGTTTCTGCCACTCCTGTCTCCTCAGGGGAGGACTCCTCACTCTCTTCCCCTGTCCCTCCCATGGGAAACAGAGTTCATAAACTCTGCCAATGTGAGCCCTTCCCACAAGCTGCAGCTTTTCATGAACAGGGTCCCTTCCATGGGCTGCAGTCCTCCCAGAGATGGACTGCTCCAGAATAGGTTTCCCATGGTCACAGCCTTCTATTGGGTGCTACCTCCTCCTCTGGCATGGGATCCTCAGTGGGCTGCTCCACTCTTGATCTCCATGGGCTGCAGGAGGTCAGTCTGCCATCTCAGCATGGGCTGCAGGGGAATGGCTGCTCAGGACACCTCCCAGCTCCTTCTGGTATCCATAGAGTTGTTTCTTCCACATACACCTCCTCTCCAAGAACTTGCTCAGAAGGTTTTTCCCTTCTTAAAAGTTATTGCAGGGGAACTGATTGGCTCAGCTTGACCAGAAGCAGAAAACTTGAAGGCAGGGGAGCTTCTGGAAGCTTCTTACAGAGACAACACCAGTAGCTGCTCCCCCACTACCAAAACCCCCCACCAGACACAAACTCAAAAGATAGAAAAACATTCTTTTCAAATGAGTGTGTCTTTTCACTCTCAAAGGAGATCAGTTTTGCTCAGTAGTGGAATCAACAACCGTACAACAGGTTCAGACCTTTGTGCTCATACCCCCTCCTCCATAGGTACTCACCAGGGATACATTTCCATTAAAACCCCAGAACTCTTACATTATCAAAGAACAGGCTGCAAAATGGATTAAAAACTGGCTGCTGGGCAGACCTCAAAGCCCAGTCCCAGCTGGGAATTAGCAGGGTTGCAGTGCTGAAGATGAGGTGTCACAGGGAGCAGGAGGGCTGAGGGGAGATGCAGTCAGTGGTGGCACTTTCAGATGGCACGTGGCTGGATGGACAGTCTGACTCGGGCTCCATATGCAAACTCTGCTCATTCAGACACTCACCAATGGGAGAAGGACAGCAGGTCATCCCTGTCTGCTGAAGAATTTTACTCTGAAAAGATTAACTGTGGAAAATCATTCAGGAGACAAGGAACTTGGTGTGACCTCCCAGTGTGAGACCAGTTATAAAGGTTAATGCAAACCTTCTGCAAGTAGCACATGCATGGTGGGGAGCTCTGCCCAGCTCCTGGTTATGAAAGGATGTTACAAAAAGGGTAAAAGGATCAGGAGAGATACGTGGCATCCAGGGAAAAGCAACAAAGCTGGGGAAGGGTGTAGAGAAAATGTCCTGTGAGGAGCAGCTCAGTTTAGTTGGAGAAAAGGACACTCAGAGAAGACCTTCTTCCTTTCTATTACTCCCTGAAAGGACATTGTAGCCAGATGAGGGTCAGTCTTTTCTCCCAAGGAACAAGTGGACAAGAGGAAACAGCCTCACTCTGTCCCAGGGGTTGGATAGTAGGAACAATTTCTTCCCCTAAAGTGTTGTCAAGCCCTGGAACAGGCTGTCCAGGGAAGTAGTTGAGTCATCATAATTTAAAAGCTGTGTAGATTGTGGCATTCAGGGACATGGTTTTGTGGTGGACTTGGCAGTGCTGGGTTAATGGTTGAACTCTATGAACTTAAAGGCCTTTTCCAGACTAAATTATTCTATTATTCTATTATCAGTGTCACACAAGGGCTGGAGGTGAAGCTTTGGAGGGGAGATACAAAAGCTCTGACTTTTTAGCTGGTCAGAAGCTAGGTAGAAGATTGCTCTTCATGTGTACTTCCACGGGACGTGGGATACTAGAGTCTCTTTGGCTCTTTAAATATTAACAGTCATAGCAAGAGCCAATGACTCAAAGTGGAAGCCAGGCAGAGAAGCTCAGAACAGAGAAAAGCTTCAAAGAATGTGGCAGGAAACCTGATCTACCACTGGAATGGTGACTGCTTCCCTGTGTGATGCTTTTGTGGGCTGGAGCATGTGCTTCTGCTGGGCATGCCTACAGACCTCCACGCTGAGTGAAAGAGGGAAATGCATCATCTTGTCATCCCAGAGAGGTCTGACCAGATGACCTCATGCACTCCACGACTCCAGCTTTGAACTCCTCACGTCTCCCCAGGTCACAGTGCTTGCCAAGCTGGTCTCCCCTCGAAGGAGAGCTCTGTGTCAGCAGAAGGAGCTGCACAGAGCCATCAGTGCCTCCTCCGAGCCAACTGTGCACCACTCACTTTTGGGACTTGCTCCAGTACTTTGGTCTTTTCAGCATTTTCCTGCTCCCGGTCACACGCGGCTGACAAGGACCTGACTCATGGGAGGGATGCACCTCGTGTGCATGAATCCATCTGCCTGACCCATTGCTCATGTGCAGCTAAGGACTGCTTGCTGATGGCAGGGCTTGGATGTTTTCCTTGCACCAGCTCCAGCTCCTAGGACTTCAGCTGTAATATTTCCCTGCCTCCCGCCAGCTGCTTTTGCCAGCGGCTGCTGCAGACGTTTCCACACCAGCAGCTGTCTGGCAGAGCTGCCCTGGTGGGATGAGGGATGCTGACCACACCAGCAGTGGCCTTGGGGGTTTGCAGTCTGTGGCTAGGGGCTGACACCCTAAGTGGTGGTGCCAGCCCCTGTCTCGTTGCCAGCCAGATGACTCCTCCTGACTGCTCAGAGCACTGGGGGATGAGCTGTGCCACCTCCAGGCTGAGCACAGGCTGAGGAGATGGGGTGATCTGCAAAGTGATCTGCCTCAGAAAGCACCTTCCCCCCAGAGCTCTCCCACTGCTTGAGGAATTGGATAGCTCAGAAGGTGGTGGCATCAACAGGTCCATTTCACAAAGTGGGATTTAGGCTCCTCACAGCTTGGAAAGGACACCTGTGAGGTGCTCTGAGAGGTTCTGTGTATAAAATAGTAGGTGGTGCTTCTTGCCTGGTGTGAGGAGAAACTTACAGAGCAGGGGGAGGGGAGGAAGATGGCATGAGGTGTCATGACCAAGTGTAGGGAACATGCTCCATTCCTGCCATGTCCAATGTGCTGGGTGGCAGCAAATCTGTACACTGGGCCCTGTTTCCATGTCCCCTACTATAAAATCTGGTGCCATAACCCCAGCAGTACAACAATCCCCAGGAAGCAGCACTAGATGTAACAGCTGCATCTTATAGGTGAGGTAGGAAAGAAATATGCTTACCACAGACTGCAGAAGGTCTTGCTCTTCCAAATCTTCTTGGCTGGACATGCTTATTTCTTCAGGCGTGCTTTTGATATGGAGCCACTCAGGTGGAACTTCTCTGCAGTCTCCAGTAAGGGGATGGTCTCCCTGTCCCATGCAGGCAGGTTGTGTGTTGTCTCATTGGAAGCACTGGGTGGAAGCCTTCTGTGCATCACTTTAATCCTGTAATTAACCACTCTAAATAATGAAGAGATTGCTGGATAGTTCAGTCTAACCTTTCACACCCAAAGGGTAGTGTGTTATGGGCTCTAACACATTCTCCATCTGAGCCCTGCTGCTCTCCTGGTACCACTTTGGACTTCAGGGACTAATATCATATAATGCCTTCATGCCAGTCAGTTATACTTTTAAAAACAAAGTAAAAGATGTGCCACATGAGATGGCAAAAAGTACTCCAGTGGTGCAGGAGAAGCTTTGCACAAGGCTTTTTTTCACGTGATGCCCAAGCAGTGATGCGATCTGATGCCTCTTACAGCTTCAGTACATCAGACAGAGACAGTGAGAGGATTGTGCAGAGAGCATCCAAAAGTCCTGGGCTGAAATCCCAGTAAAGCTGGTGGCAGGATTTCCATCCATTTCAGTAGAGCCAGGATGTCTCCCCTGAGGAGCCCTGCTGGCTCTGCTGGGTTGTGAGTCCACCTCCAGCTTCTCTTTCTGTGTTATCCATAAAAAGGACACAGGGACACATCTTCTCCCCATTGGGCTGTTGGGCTCTTCAACTCCCCCATATTTGCACAGCACCTTGGAATCATCTGTTGAAAGAGTCAAAATAACCTCATTGTTTTTTTTATTGCCTGATTATCTGCCCATGCTATAGAGGCTGGAAGCAGATGCTCAGTCCCAATCTGTGCTGTGCCATCAGATGTATTTGTTGATGTCCTGCAACTCTCTCTCCACCCTTGTCAATCACTACAGTACCTAAACACCCTCTGTAGCCAATTAATAACAAAATGGGTGGTGGCTTTACCTGGAGGCTCTGCTGTTTCCTTTGTCCTGCCTGTGGCACAGGTGGAGTCTATCCTGGTGGGATGCCTGGGCTGGAAGGGGTGTCAGCATTGAGCCATGATAACAGAAGGGTCTATCTTCCCACCCATTAGGCCTCCAGATAACTCACAGGTTCTGGATTCTGCTGCTCTATGTATTCTGGTCTGAAAACAAAGTATAAAATCAATCATAGAATCATAGACTTGTAGAATTATGGAATGGCTTGGGTTGGAAGGGACCTTTCAGACTCATTTACTCCAACAACTCTGCACTGAGCAGGGACAACTGCAACTACAGCAGGGTGCTCAGAGCCCCAGCCAATCTAACCTGGAATGTTTCCAGGGATGGGGCATCAACCACCTCTCTGGGCAGCCTGGGCCAGGGTCTCACCACCCTCAGCATAAAAATTTCTTCCTTAGATCTATTCTAAACTTCCCTCTTTTAGTTTGAAACCATCACTCCTTGTTCTGTTGGAACAGGTCCTGGTAAGAAGTCTGTCCCCACCTTTCTGACAGGTCCCTTTAAGTACTGAAAGGCCACAAGAAGTCTCCCCATAACCCCTCTTCTCCAGGCTGAACAACCCCAACTTTCTCAGCCTGGCCTCACAACAGAGGGTAGTGTCCTGTACCCTCCCAACTGGAAGCAAGGGAGGGCCATTATCTGAACAGCATTTTATACCCATGTCTTCCTGAAAAGGCAGGACACATTGATTAGAGAATGAAATAGCTTTTCCTAAGTGAAAGAGAACTGCCAACACAACATCCCTGCCAGACAGAGACAACAGGAGAGAGCTCAAAGTTCAAAGAGACAGAATGAGGGCAGAGGCTTTTGCCATTGGATGTGTCATGGGCACTGAGCTGAGTGGTCAAAGCCAGGAAGAAGGTGGCATCACATGTGCATCACCCTGCAAATGCGAGTCATGGCTAGGGTGGGAAACCAAGGGGTGAGTCACAGCCAGCTGCTGGGAAAGGAGACAACACTGGTGTTCTTTGTGCTGGGTCTGCATCCCCTTGCTGTCTAAGGCAGAGGATTTCCATGTTTGGGTTTTTATCTAGCTCAACATAATCTAGTGAGGTCCTAAAACCTTCTCTCTGGGGTTACAAAGGAATATTTGGAGCAGGAGACTGCAATCCAGCCCTGGTGGTATCTGTCCTCTGGGGTCCCACATCTGATGCTCCAAGAGCTTCATCGTGGCAGGTGGAACATGAGTGCTATTCCCCATCCTACACTCCTGCTGAGCAGTGCCAGGGCTCACTCCACAAGCCCAACAACCATCCTGAGGGGTCTGTGTGAACACAGTGGGCAAAAGACAGCCCCGGAGAGCCCGTGGGTGAGCTGCCTGCAAGTATTTCCTGGAGAACACTTCCAAAGCTTCATTAATTGCCACTTGCCAGGCAAACCCTTGGCTAGGGAGCACTCAGGTAAGGTGCTGCACCTCTGCCCAGTGGCTTTTTGCATGTGGTGAATCAGATCCTGTGTGTTATTGTAGCCTGACTGCTCTGTCTTTGTGCAGTGCAGAGGTTAATGCTGCCAGGAGTTTGTGAGTTTGGATATTATTATCTAACGTGTGCCAAGATGTTAGTAGTTAAGCACTCAGGAGTGTTAGAGGAGCCCTAAAAGGCTGAATTGTGCTGAAAGAAGCAGGCATGGTGTTTCCAATTATTCTTCATCTCAGACAACAGCGAGCTGTTTTGGTTTACTGGAGCAGTAGCTGGGTAAAGGAACAATCTTGAGTAAACGGTGCTGAAAAAAGGCTCAGTGTAAGGCAACAAATTTTTTCTGACATAGACCCAACCTCACTTTGGAATATTGTTGGCAACACAAGAATAGGTAGAGCAGAAATCAATCAGTAATAATGTTGCAAATGAGGCAGGGAGTACAAAAAGTCCTTTCAGCAACATAAATAAATCTCTGTTTGTTCAAACAAGCAGTGGTTATGACATGATATGGAGCTCCCAAAAGCAGATATTGGGGCAGAGGAAGATGTTGAGTTTTTTAAGCCAAGAACCTGGAAAAGAAATAGTCAATCTCTTATTTTCCTCCCTCTTATCCTATAAAGATAAGAGCTCACAAACAAAATGAAAGCAAAAGGATCTGAGCTAAAGCATCTTAGAGAGATGCAGCAGGGGGGAAGCAGTCTCCTGCTCTAAGATGATGCTCTCTTGGGCATAAAATTATTTTTAGGATACAAACCTGCATTTCCTTATAGAATTTATCAGGAAATTGTACATTTCTGTTGAGCTCTTAGATGGTATTAAATCAATGGAATAGAATTTTAGAGTTTATTCAAAACTCAGCAAAAATTAAATTATTCTTTGTTTAACTTCACAGTGTTTTAAAATAACTTCCATAAAATGGAGTTACATTTCTCTTGACTCCCACTCCTTTCTTTCCTTACCCAGTTCTACGAGATTTTCCCCATAAAGTTGTATTACATAACATTGAAATTGCAGTTGGTTTTCATTTGTAAGTAAGTGGACTGTCTTTTGGATATTTTAGTCTTTATTAAAATATACAACTCCATAGTACTAAAAACTTAGCAGCACGACAAAAATCTTATAAAACATTCTCAGATGCATATTGAAGGAAAGCTGGAGAGGGAATTTTTATGAGGGCATGTAAGTCATTAGACAAGGGGTAACAGCTTCAAACTGAAAGAGGGGAGCTTTAGATAAGATAAAGAAGTTTTTTGCACTGTGAGGGTGGTGAGGCACTGGAACAGTTTACCCAGGGAAGCTGAGGATGCTCCATCCCTGGAACTTTTCAAGGCCAGGTTGGATGGGGCTCTGAGCAACCTGCTCTAGTGGAAGGTGTCTGTGCCCATGGCAGGGAGGTTGGAATAAAATTATCTTTAAGTGATTCTATGATCTTTTATTTTATGATACTGAAAGAAAGGCATTGCTAGAATCACTCTAAAACTTTTGAAGTTGTAGGCTTTAAACCTTAAAATGTCTGGTATAATCTGATACTGAAACTTAAGGAACAAATCAAATCACAAACAGAGCATTAGAACAAGTAGAAAATGCTGATATGTAGGAGACACCCTAAGGAAACCTTCTAGGAAACTGGTAAACCGAGAGACCATCAGAGAGTAAAAGGAGCCATTCAGATATGGCAGAGGAATGATTTCTTTGTGTCTGTTTCCAATCCAGAGATTGTCACTGAAAAACTTGTTCTGCACTGGCTCATTGCATGTAACAAATCTGGGAATATTGTCAAAGAATTAGGCTAAGCCCATGCTGAAACATTTTGCTGGAATAGCAGCGTCAGCAGAAGCCCACGTGCTTTTGATATGATAGCAGCAAAAAGTCAGTGTGATGCAAAACCAGCTTGTTCTGCTAGAGGAAGCTTGTTTACACCAAATTAACAAAAGCCACACGTGTCAACAGAAGAAAAGTGTGTGTAATATCCCAGCAAACCTGCACAGCCCCTGCCTTCCAGGACAGGTGCAGGGGTGAGTAGCTCCTTCCCCATCAGTGGCATTTGAGCCTGCCCTGCAGAAGGGTTGGGGAGCTGGTGCCAGCCTGGGATGGTGTTCCTTTGCTACCTGCTGACTGGGAGGCATGTAGAGAGTGAGGAGATCTCCTGGGAGTGCTGGAGGAGCCAGGGCTGAGAACAGGGACACTTAAGACTTGCCTGGATCTGTTCCTGGGTGACTTGGTCTAGGTGATCCTGCTCAGGCAGGGGGGTTGGACTAGATGATCTTCTAGGTCCCTTCCAACCCCTAATATCTATGAATCTATGAATCTATGGATCTGTTGGAGTGCAACCAGAGGAGCAATGCTGGGAGGGCTGGAACCCCTCTGCTATGAGGCCAGGCTGGGAGAGCTGGGGGTGTTGAGCCTGGAGAGGAGAAAGCTCCAGGGAGACCTTTGGGGGCCTTTCAGTGCTTAAAGGCAGCTGTAAGAACTGTGGGGACAGACTTTTTTAGCAGGGCAGGTTGCAATAGGGCAAGGGGTGGTGGTTTTAAACTAGAAGAGGTGATGCCCAGCCCTGGTACATAAAGGATATTTTTGGATGTTCTCATGCAAAACAAACCAATGTACTCCAAGAAAGAGAAGTGCCCCAGCCTGCCTCCCAGCCATGTCTTAGACACACTGACTGTGTTGCCTGAGGGTTTGTTTTGGGACAACCTCAACTACCCAGCTTTTGCTGGTACCTCTCTCTGAGTGCTGGCAACTCCTGCTTATCTGGGGAAGTCATATGAAAGCAGACAAAAGAGATGCTGGGGAAAAAAAAAAAGGATTAATTAAAGAACAAGAGCTCTTTAGGACTGGTTAATGTTCCTCCACATATTTTGGGGAAAACCAGCTACAAGCATGAAGCCACTAGGAAATTTATGACTTTTTTGCATTAAAAATCTGTGACAAACCAGAGCATTGGAGTACACCTGGAATTGTTCACATCAACTACTGTGTAAGAATAACAAAGTGAGAGCCATACTGGCTGTGTTCCCTGGCCCCAGGTCCAACTGGCAGCCCCTGTCCACCAGGATAAACTCTTCTACACTCATAAACAGGGACCTTAGAGTCAAACCACCCATCAGGTGTTACATTCAGGACTGTGCCCAGAAGGGTGTTCATTAGTCCTGGCCAAAATTGTACCAGGGACCACACTAAAAATGGAACAGTCTGGGAGACACTTGACCCTGTTATCTGATGGATCAGACCAATGTCCAACTAGTTGAACAGAGGACTTCCAGTGATGCCCCCATGAGCATCCCCACACCCATGGGGCTGTTTGCAATAAGCAAGACTTCACCCAGGAGAAATGAATGGTTGTGGGCTCTGTCTCACGTCCTGCAGCATTGCACAAAAACAGGAAAGCCATGAAGTCACCGTGGCTGAAAGTAAATTCACCATTAGCTAATGTGTTTTGCTGTAACACAGTGATGTCTGGTGCTAGCTCAATAGCCAAAAATGACTGGTGATAGTTACACCCTGTGCTTTGCACAGAACAATAAATAAATGATCCAACAAAAATGCCTTTCTTGGGTTGTCCCATTTCCTTGCTAAGGTGCAGGCAGAAGTGCCAGTCCCAAGCTCTTCTGGGCAGGACTAGACATGTTTTATGCTGAGACTTCCATCATCCTTCATCCACCAAAGTCCTCAGTGACTTTCAAAAATCTCAGCTATGAAGCAACTGTCCCAAGTGAGTGCAACACAAATAGTTGTGCTGGTAAAGGATCAGTTTGTGTGCTGCCTGGTCACTGTTTACAGGAAAGGAGCTGCAGGTACATGCAAAGGAGACCTTTCCTAAGTGAATTGTATGCCACACCTCATCTTAGGAACAGCTCGTGTCCCCCAGCACTGCTGCTGAGTGGCTGGAGAGGGTAGAGACACCACCTTCAAGGTGCACCATGCCCCTACACCAAGAACAGCATGATGAGGTCCCATCTCTTTCCACAGAGTAGAGCCTATAAAGGAGAATAGCAGCAAGGACCCACTAAACCTTTTCCCTCCTGTTTCCAGAGCACTTCCCAGAGGAGCCAAGGCATAACCTGGCCCAACATGAATATGATGTGGCTTTTGCCCAGCCCTTTTCACCTGTGACTCTCAAAGCATTTGGCAAGGTGCTCCCCTCACTTTGCTGTCATTGCAGGAATCTGAGCAGTGTGCATGATTCAGAGTGTTTATAATCACACACCTTTGTCCAAAGGACACGCTACAAAACCATCTATCTGCAACACAAATTAATTTCCCCTCGTTAAGGTTGCAGCCACAAGTTAATTGCACAGAAAGCAAATGCAGAAGGCTTCAGATGCTGTCCCAAGAAATTGTTGCTGTCATTCATCCAGCTGGTCAGGATGTGATGATCAGTATCAGTTACTCAGCAACTGACCTGGCACCGGCCTCCTTTGGTTTAAGGTCCCGTAGACTCACTTGAACCCGACGCAGAAAGAAGTTCTCCTAAGGACAGACAAAGTCTCCTCCTGGAAATGTTGTATTTCTGGTGAATCCTCGAAGTCTTCTGAATTGGAGGGAGGAGGGTTTTTTTTCCACTAGGGAGCCAACTGCTTGTGAATCAGACTTAAGAAGAAAAATCAAATTTGCTGATAATTTAATGTTTAGCTAATGCACGGGATGATCTTTTGGCAATGCTGTGATGCAAGCTTGATGTGTTCAGGTTATAAACCCCAAGCAAATCAAAGCAGAAAGAAGAATGGCTTCAGAAAAGTTCCACTGGGCTATAAGTCAGAGGCTGTTCCACAACATTTTATCTCTGAAATGTCATGCTGTACTGGCCTCAAAGCAAGAAGAACAGACGGTTCATCTAATACAATTATTTTAGGATCCTTTCATCATAAACACTGTGCATGCCAAAATGAAAACGTATCATGGGAAAGCATTTCTCATTGAAGCCTGAATCTCCTCCCTGATGTTTATTCTATGTCATGGAGAACACTAGGGGCCAAATACACCCTGGGTTAAAAACACTGGCATTGGTTCTTGCAACACGAATCTGGCAGAGGTTCAGGATGCGACAACTGAAGGAGGCTGCAGCCTCCCTTCTACCAACAGACCAGCTGATGTCTGGTGCTGGTCAGTGAGGAGAGGGGATGAAGAGAAACACAAAGTGTCCCACAGAGGCTCACTCCCTTCTGCAGCTGCTGGCTGGCATCCTGGACCCCTGCCATGGCAGGGAAGTGGTGCAGAGTAGCTGGGTAACAGCAACGTCCTGCTCGGGTGTTGGTATCAATGCCAGAATGGTTTGGGTTGGAAGGAACCTTAAATATCACCCAGTTCCAAATCTCTGCATGGTGGTGATTTGTACCTCCTTGCAACAGCTCTTTGAATGACATCTTGGGTAGCACTACAAGCTCTTTCAACTGCAAAAATAGCTTTTGGTGCTGTTAGTTGTGTTAGGGTTGCTGCAAAATTCTCTGCTCATTCTCAGCCTGTTCCCATTCAGTTCATTATTTGGGCTGGTCCATGGCTTCCATGTTCTGGGGCATTCTCTTCTGTCCTGCAGACATGGTCTACACCTTTAAGAACAGTGACACTGCACTTTGGTGTATTTAAGTTCATCTTTAAATTCATTTCCTTGCTGCTCTCCTGCCGTGGATCTGGTACAACCCATTTTCATGTCATCTTCAAGTTTATCAGTGATGATTTTTTATCATTTCCTCTGGGTCAATCCTAAAGACACTGAACAATCCAGGATCCAAAATAAATAAATGGGAGACTTCAATATCTCTAGGATAATTGAATTCCAAATTACATTATAAGCTCCCTCGCCGAAACAGTTTTTTATCCATTTAGTGTAGCAGATTAGCTTTTGTACTATTTTTCTTTAATTGGGACTGTGTTCAGAAACTGTTCAATAACTTGCAGAAATCTAAATAATTTATAACAGCCTTATCTTTATTAGCCAAACTTACATTCTCATTAAAAAAACATTCATTTGGTTGACATGACAGGCTTTCCATAAAACTGCTCAGGCATATCAATCAGGTTAACATCCTTTAATCCATTTCTAATCGGAGCCTAGATCAGATTTTCTTTGATAGTTTGGGATCAGTATTAAACCAATGAATTCATAATTACCTGGATTTTCCTATTATATGAAATAGAGAATGGATTCTGCACAGAGTACTCTCAGCAATGCGTGTCCACAGAACCTACGTGGTTTTGGTGGTTTTGGTGGCAATCAGCTGGAATGAGCAGCACAGCAATGCTCAGGATCCCAGCACCATGGAGCAACCTGCAGAGGGAAAGATCCTCTCACAGCAGGGCTAATGTCACCCTTCAGCCTTGCCCAGTTGAGTGGTGCAAGGATGGAGACCCCAGAAGCTGTCTGGGCTCCTGTTCCAGTAGTTGACTGCCTTCATTGTATTTTTTTTCCTCCTGATGAGGAACACACAGCTCAGACCCTGAGAGCTTCTTAGTTCCTGTTCTCTGCCAAAATGTAGGTTGACATCTGTATTCATCTGTTTCAAACACTACAGAAATCCTTGTTCCTGCTCAGGGGAGAGGGCTGGTGAGCCTGCAGAGCCTAAGAGGAGTCTTGAGCACAAGTCACTTGAGTCTGGTTAATGAGAAAGACAAGGTAGGTGGATGTAGGTGAAACTGCAGGTCTGTGGCTTCTGTGAGGTAGGTTCATGTTCTTCTTTCTTTAGAGATGTAATGGTTTTATGAAGAGCTGGGAACTTAATTTAATACCTTTAATATGGGCTTGGGTTTTGTTGCCTGATTTACCAAAAGATAGCAAGACAATGTTTTTCTTTTGAAAAAGATGCTCTGATTGTGCTGGACACTCTGCATTTCAAAGGGTAAAGGGACAATGCTCAGTGCACTCAGCTCTCCTGTTTGCCTTTCTTAAATGCCCCTTTGGGCTCCCACCAAGCTGGGGGGGGGGGTGCCTCAGCATGCAGGTGACTTCTGGAATGCTCCCAGGACCCATCTTGTTCATCTACCACCCTAAAAAGAGTTTGAATTAAGCCTCCTAGCTACACCTCAAATCTAGGTCCTGGGGACAGGAGGGAATGAGAGGAGGATGTGGAAAATATCCTTTTTCATCCTTCTGGCTGGGAGTACAGTCAGGGAAGGACTGGCATATGTCAGAGGGGAGGATGGACAAACTGATTATTAATTAGATCTGCAATAATAGGGCAAAATAAATAATGGTTTCCTATCTGGCAAATGACCCAAGGGTGCTCTGCAAAGAAGGACTGCCTTGCAAGCCCAGCAGAAGGGCATTAACTGTGTTTGGAGGAGGCTGGCAGCAAAAGTTCAAATGATGGAGCAAAGTTCCTGTGGGATGAGGAAATTGTTGTATCTCTCTGAGGTTAGACTCTGACTAATGGGGAGGAGGCTGCTGAGAATAGGAAGGTGGAGGTTAATTAAGTTGAAAGAGACAAAAAAAAACGAAGCAGCATCTTCCTCTGAAGAAGGAGTGAGGGAAGTGGGAAAAGGAGAAGGGATAGAAGCTGCACAAACACTGGAAACAAGACTGGGAAAATGCTGTCTCTAGAGGAATATTGTGACTATGGAGGGCTAAAATGAGAAAGAGCAGGGACAAAATGAGTTTCAGCTAGGAAGGGATATAGAGAGTGATAAAAGAATGCTCTGCAAAGGTATCAGAAATAAGAAGAAGGTAATGGAAATTATACAGCACTGAATTAATGGGAAATGGGAGAACAGAAATAACAACAGAGACAAGACTGGAGCATTCATTATTTTTCACTCTTTAGCCATGGAGGGAAAAAAAAAAGATGATGAACTGATATTTATCAGAATTACTTCTACCAAGGGGGTAAACCAATTCAAAATAGCAAAAGAAACAGTTAAAATCTTGCAAAGAAGTTAGACAAATTCAAGTCATCAGGATGGGATGAGGTTCCCCCTAGAGCACTTCAGGCAGTAGCCAAAGCAATCTCTGGCTCATTAGTGATTATCTGGGAGAGCTCACGGAGAACAGGGGAGATCCCAGAGGAGGGGAGAAGGGCAAACACAGTGCCCAGCTTTTTAAGCAGGGGGAAGAGGGAGTTAGGAAATGATCCAGCAGTTGGTTTAGCATGAAATGCAGCAAAAAGAACACAGTAAGTCATGAAACAGTCAGTTATTAAGCATTTGACTGATTATAGAAATATACAATCCACCAGATTGGATTTGTCATAAATGAAAGATGTGAAAACCATCTCATTTCCATGTTTTAACCCGACAACTGTGTTGTGGAATAAAGGAGAGGGAATATATGCCATTTATTTTGAAACAAGCAGGGTTTTTAACACTGTTTCACATGACATTGCCATAAGTTGACTGGGAACTATGATCTCTGTGAAATAATCTTAAAACAGACTTGGCAGAAATAAAAAACCCCAACTGTATTCACACAAGAATTACTAATTCCTTTCCTTCGAATTCAGAGGGCTTTCCAAGTGGGGTCCCACAGGGTTTGTTCCTGGACACAAGTCTAATATTTTCATTAGTTATTTGGATGACAAAATAAAAATATATTATTACTCCAGAGGATGTGTTCCAAATTGTTGCTGGGAAATTGGAGTAATATCATAAAATCAACAAGATTTGGTTCAGTAAGGTCACAAGCAATGGAATATGTCAATGCAAAGTGGCAAATCAGGGGTTGAGCAGCCAACCAAAGGAAGAAGAGCCATGAATGAGACACAAACCAGTGCACAGCTTTGTAAAAGAATGCAGATCTCATTCTGGGGTGTAGGAATGAAGTGTAGTAAGTGAAACACCAGCAGCAATTACTCTACTCTGAGGAGGGTTTGGTTGGAATACCAGCTGTGGGGTTGGATGCTGGGCTAGGAGAAAGATGGAGACAAATTGTAGAGGGTCTAGAGAAAAGCAACAAGGATTAGAAATGGTTCAGAAAACTTGGATTTTTTTTCTGCTTTTTTGAGAAGGAAAATACAAATGTGCAAGCAGATGAAAACTGCCTTCTAAGACAGAGGAGACTTACAAAAGGATATTGACAGTTTTCTGGGTACAGTACAACAAAATTGGCTTGATTTCCTGCAAAGATTGTTGTTACTGGATATCTGGGAAAGAAGAAAAAGCCACAAATCAAACCTAAAAGCTTTCTAATTCAAAGCAAATTTCTTTGAATTAAAATTAACATTTCTAAATGAATTCCTAAGTCTTCCTCTCTGGAAGTGGATGAGCCTCTCTCAGGGATGGTTGGGCTCTGCTCAGGGCACCGAGCAGGATCTGTGGTCTCTCTCCTGCTCTCCTTTTCCCCGCCTGTGCCAATGCTCCCGACTTCCCTGAGCCCGCCCAGAATGCAAATGACTGATGCAAACTGGTGTTTGTGCTTTAGCAGGGATGCAAACACACTGTCGGTGTTAATTAATTACCCAACAACAGGAGGAAGCCAGTGATACCAAATGAAGCATGGAGCTTTTCCCAGACCAATAACACAATCAATCCTTCCCCCTGTGTTTTGCCTGGTTTCATCAGTTTTCTAGTGTAGCTCTACACAAGCAGAACAAGGAGCCTCCTTTTTCTGCAGGTCTCCCCCCCGGGCAGTGTGAGGCTGACAGGGGGGGGTGGACTTGGTGCTGCAGAACTCACTTCCAAGGGCTGGAAAAATCAGGGAGAGGGTTGGAGTGCAGAGCAGTTGTGCAAAACAAACACAGTATGGCAGGGAAACAGAGAGCATTGCTCTTTTCCCTAACAAGGAACTGCTAATTTGTAAATAAAGGAATAACTCAGGGATAAAGTTTGCCAGGATTGTTGTTCAAGAAGGAGAAGGTGATGAGGAAAAAGGAGTTCACAGGCTGTGTGGAAGGAACATACTTTCTCTGAACTCCAGGATGATAATGAAACAATCTGCCAATGTCCCTGGGTAGAAATAAAGGAAGAGAGAAATCAAAACCAGAGGCAGTCTCATGGTAGAGTCCATGGTACATCAACTAATGAAAAAGGGAGATTGAAGAAGGGTTTTTTTTAAAAATAAAGGGATCTTGCAATGAGCAAGTGCTGGTGGACCTGCAGGAAAATGATACCCCAAGGTCAAGGACATTGTGAATATTAAAGTGAGAAGGAAAAGATGAAGATGAAATCAAGACTTTGTCAGTATAGCTCTTAGGGTCTTTGGGAATTTTCTGATACTCTGAAGGTGTTACCTTCTCTCTTCTTAGACTAGCACCAAGTTCTGAATGATCAGAGGGCATTGACAGGTTTCTGTGGGCATCTTTCTGTGGGAGACAAGGTCTCCCCTCAGCCTTCTTTTCTCAAGGCTGAAGAAACCCATTTCTCTCAGCCTTTCCTCACATGGCAGCTTCCCAGTCTTTGGATCATCTTGGTGGCCCTTCTCTGGACCCTCTCCAGCCTGTCCACATCTTTTTTGGCCAGCAGGGACCAAAACTGAACACAGTGTTCCAGGGGTGGCATGACAAGTGCTGAGCAGAGTGGGATAATGTCTCTTTATCTCTGCTGGTGATGCCCTTGCTGATGCACCCAGCACCCTGTTGGCTTTCTTTGCCACTGAGTCACTATTACCTATGAAGTCGTTGCTCTGTTTTACCTTGAATGTTTACCAAAGGCAAGACACCAAAAGGTTTTTGACTTTAAAAATCATTTTATAGAACTTGTTTGATGCTCACAGCTTCCCCATTAGGCAAACAAATCATTCCCACTCTCAGAAGGATGCAACAGAAGCAAAGAGTTCAATCATTTAGATTTGGCAAATTCTGTTAAGACTTAAAGGTGAGAGTCCCTTCGTTCACCAGAGAAATGAGGTGTAGAATCAATGTTTGTCCAGTCTCTGCACCACTCTGCTGTGGGATGTTGGGCTGTCACTAGCACACTTCACATGTTGCTGAAAAGGTGCATGAGGAAGTGATCAGAGAGGGTAGGATGTGGTTAAAGCCTCAGTTTGCAAACTGGAGCTAATGTGAGGGAAGCCTATTATGTCTCACATCCATTAAGGCCTCCAGCAATCACCTCCTGCTAAGACGAAGGAGCAGCAGAGAAGGAATTGTGACTTCCTGAGTCCCAGTAGCTCCTGGAGCTGTTCCTGTTAATATTCAATTATGTGCTGCCCTGGACTTAGAGCACTGAACGACATCTCACTCCAGCCCTGAGTCTCAGCTGCAACAAACACAGCTGCAGGAGGCTGAGCCACAGAGAGAAACAACCCCCAGAGCAGGGTTAGCACACTGCCAGCCGCATGTGCGGAACCAGCACGTAGGAGGAACCAAACTGGCCACCCCCTGCCTCCTCCACCTCCCCTCCTCAGGCTGCATGGCTCTGGAGAAGAGGCACAGGTAGGAGCTGGTTATACTGTGAGCTGTCAGCAGGGTCATCAGACCCACCACCCTGGTTTTCATCCTGAGTGTGCCAATTGACTGCAGAACACTCTGCATGTGCTTCCTCTCCATCTCATATCATGCAGCTTCTGCTAAGGCTTTTCCTTCATCACATCCCCCAGTCCTGAGTGTCTTCCATCCCTGTTGACCCATCTACCCTCTGATAAACCCCTTCAACTTCCAGATCATGGTATTAACTTGACATTTGGAAAAGGTCACCGTGTTTGCTCTGCCTTAGAGTTCTATTGCTCACTCTAGTCTTTCTGCTTTGTAAGCCCTTCAAGGCAGAGGTTATCTCCTAGGGTATGACTATAGAGTGTCCAGGAAAACAAGGACCCTGATCTCAGTTGGTGTCTAGCAGCTCTGACATAGATAATAAAGTGCTCCTTGATAGAGACTGGCTCTAATTTAATAAATTAGTCATCAGAATCTTAACTTACATGTGAAAGTCCATCTTCCAGAAGAGGTCCATACACAGCATCTCATGGCAGAAGTAGTGCCTTAGTTGCAGAGTTCTGGTACCAGCAGCATTTCCAGGAGTCCATTCAGGCCGTGCAGTATTGCTGGAGCAGATGCCATCTGTGACTGCTGCAGGAACAAATCAGGGACATAAGGGAGGTGACACACAATACATATTTTGTGCACCCAGTTTATGCATACGAAGGCGTGGCTTTTTTTAGCTCACAGTTTGTCACGCTGAAACTGCATTTTGCATCCAACTAATTGCAATTTTGATGAGAGTGTTGTTATGCTCAGTGTCAGGGTGTCTGTCCCGCAGCAGCTGGTCCAAGAGAGGTGCAACTGGTAGAGAAAGGACGTGGAAATGAAGCCTTTGCAGAAAAGCAAGGATGGGTCTGATCCTGTCCTCTGGTACTGACCTGACTGCCATCGCTGGGTTTGCCTCCCAGCACATGCTGAGGTGGAGAAGAAGGGTTAGAGCTCTCACATCTACTGACCACACTTGGAAGAGGTGTGGGTAGGGGATCTTTGCCTATAGCTTTAGTGCCAAGACCAACAGAGCACTAGGCTGGCAAGTTGTTCTAGCTCTGAGAACAGCCTGGCCTGGGCTCCTGCACCATGGTTTGCTTTGGGAGCAACACAAAAGCTACATCGTTCCCCAAAGCCACATAGAGGCATCCCAGGTAGTAACTTTTCCCTTGCATGTGTTGATATAACTTAAACTCCTCTGTTGTTTTGCTTGGAAAACAACTTATAGAATCATAGAATTATTCTTGTTGGAAGAGACCTCCAAGATCATCAAGTCCAACCATTAACCCAGCACTGCCAGGTCATCACTGGCTTGTTTCTTGAACTAGCCTGGCTGCTCTGCTTCTCCAAGATGTCCCTTGCCTGCCAGTGAAAACTATACCAGGCAGGACACAGCAGTGCTGTGGCTCTGAGTAGCTACATGTAGATGAGTTGGCTGGCACGTATGGGTTGGGTGGCTGGAAGGTGGCTGACATATGACAGCTCTCATATGTTATGGGTAAGTTCTGTTTTGATTTCTGATGCAGGTCTCTCCCTCTTGCCCATGTGCAATCTGCAGGAATCTAAGTGCCTTTGAAATATCTGCTTTTCTCCCAAAATCATCCGAAAGTCATTCACGGGTTCAGAAGTTTTTGGGAGCAGGGGGTGGACACATATGTGGAGAGAAAAGCAGCTCAGCAGAATCTGTAGTTCCTTAGGGAGGCAGCCTGAAGAAACACAAGCATTTATTCTCATCTGTTGCTGAGCTTACGACCCACACAAATAACAGGGAAAAGCGAGCAAGCAGCCGACTGCAGACTAGGAACAGGGAAAATGACTCAGCAAGCTTGGCACCAGTCTGGAGAAAATGCAGGTACATTATAACCTTGCCCAAGCATCAATCCTGTCCGTGACGTGACGTAGGAACAGCAGCCAGTGCAGGGATTTGCATCTGCCAGAGACGTTCCTCCTGATAAATGATTGAGCTCTGCTCTTGCAAACAGTTATCTAAAGTAGCCGAGCAGGTGAGAGGCTGCCTTTCTATTTGCCAGCAAGAGAGAGAAAAAGTTCAATGAAAACCTCTCATTGCTTTTTAAATATCCTTTTTCTTTTCTATTAGCAGCTGACAAATAGCTGCTGAATTATAGTTTTATGCTTTGTTCATGTCATTTTCCTAAGATCAGTATTTCCTGCTACATCACCTTAGAAACTCGATCAACAAACACTCCGCTCTACACATAAACAAAGCTTTATTTTACCCTATTTTTGACAGCAGCCAGAGTTTTAGAAACCAGAATATTTCAGGTTCTCTGGGCTATTTGCCTCGATTTCACAGTTTGGTTTTGTTTTTGAGGACCTGTCAGCACTGTTTATACCTAGATCTGTTTGAGTAGTAATGTTTTCCTGTCAGTGGCAAAGAAAATATATTACTGCAAATCACTTTCTGGAATCAGGCTTTCCTCTGTCGAGAGTTTAAATTAAACTGCACTTTCTAGCACATGGGAACTAAAGAGTGAAATGAATTAGAGAAGTGAAAGGAGAAGATTCAGTTTCAGAGACAAAAATGAACAGAAAAGAAGTAAAGACAACGGAGGCAAGTAAGCAGGACCATCTCCAAAGCTCCAACTCTAATAAAAGCCACAGTTATTTGTAACAGAGGAACTGAAGAGCTCTGCTGGGCCTTTTAACTATTTCCTTGTGGAATAGCATTGGATCTTGTCCTGACCCCATGACAAGAGGCACTTTTTTTTGGTTATTTTTATAGTGGAAAAATAGGGCTGGAGCCCTATAAAGTTTTCTTCCTTGCTTTCACAAGATGAGCATTTCCCAGGTAGCTTCTGTGGAAACACAAGCTAATCCCACAGCAAATGAGGGATTTATTTGGCAGTTTTGAAAACCTGCATGTTGAGCCTCCTGCTCTACCACAACACAAAGTCAGAGCCCATCAGTTAGGGATTAATTTTAAGTCAGATATTAAAGCCTATCACATGAGGAAGGATTTTCTTATATGTGCACTTCAATGGGACGCTTGGACTCCCGTGTGTGCGTGTGTGTAGACACTTGTAGGTGCATGCTGGAGTTTGTTTAAGCCTTTTTCATTCACAGGCAGACACAGCCTTAGGCTTCTTTGGGCCTTTCCAAGGAACAGCAACTTGGGAGGGCAGAGAGAGAGAAGAGTCATCTTTAAAATACATGCTTTTGAAAGTTTCTGAAGGAAACAGGCTCACGTGGAGGGAGCCAAGATTGTAAAGGCTTTATAAGTAACAACATTTTTTAAGAGGAGGCAGAATCCCTGCTCTTAGCACAAGAATTCCTTACAAGTATTTAAGGGAAATTTGGGGAAAAGCACCCTTTCCACAGAAATGCATCATTCTGCTTTTCTGCTCAGCTGTAACCTAAAGCATCTTGGCTCGACAGCCTGAACTCAAGCTGTGTGATGATGTGCTGTCAGTGCTGCTGCTGCCACTCTGCCTCCTGCAAATCTCCCACCGCCGGGCATCGATCCCCCCAGCAGAGCCCGGGAAGGGAGCGACTCCTTCTCCTTCCAGCCTAAAGCCTGTGCCAGGCAAACTTACCCTGCAGCTCTGGACAGCACGGCCGGGGCTCGCGGCAGGAGGCTCTGCCTGAGGGCTGGCGTGGCGAGGTAACTCTCTTCCCCATGACACAGCAGAACAGCAGCAGGAGAAGCAGCAGCAGCAGCAGCAGCAGCAGCGTAGAACAGATCGGTTCTGGCAGTGCTCCTAGAAGACTACTTTATATCCCAGCTCCAGCCTTTCTCCTTTAAGGATGATCTGGGGAAGGGAATACGGGATAAAAAGAGGCTTAGTGAGGTAGGGAAATAAGGCCCAGGGAGATGGAAAGCCAGGCATGCTGGGGCTGGACTGCACAGCAGTGGGACAGCCCAGATGCAGTGGCAGAAAGGAACCCAGAGGGACAAATCCTCCTGAAATTGGATGGAAAAGAACAGATAAACAAAGACAAGTGTAGGGTGGATAGAGGGAGAAGTCAGGTAAGAAGGAAGGAAGGAAGGAAGGAAGGAAGGAAGGAAGGAAGGAAGGAAGGAAGGAAGGAAGGAAGGAAGGAAGGAA
>JAOEGS010012568.1:5948-17391 GCA_025447755.1 Corythornis vintsioides | reverse complement strand
AGAGCTCTGTCACCCTCACTGAGAAAAAATTCTTTCTTGTGTTTACCCTAAACCTCTTGTGCTCCAGTTTGCACCCAGATGAGCCAGATTGCTGTCTGGATACTCTTTTTTTTTTTTTTAGGTTGCTTTGTTTTATTTTTACAAGGAGAAATGGGGCCAGGCACTCACTGAACATGTGGTGAGCAAGTGAAAACCTGGAGCACAGAGCTTCACCATCACATTTATATGCAGGATGCTTTTCTTTTCCTGCTTACCTGTTATTCCTGTGGAAAATAGGTTTGGTGGTGGTGGTTTCAAAAATTGAACTGTAACACCTTTATTTTAAGACAGGAATTCCAGATGGTTTTGGAGACTGGGCAAATCAGGCATTTTATATGAGGTGTCTCATTAAAGTTCAAATCCTTAGAAGATCTGAGTTTATTCTTCAGTGCTGAAATAGACTCAAGTCATGTAGGTAGTTTAAAATCTGACCTATACTCAGAGTTCAAGAACTCTTTCACAATCCTTCATTGCTTGACCTCAGGTGGGGACCATCCACAGGAGCAGGGAGGGCACCTGGGCTAATGTGGAGCTTAGAACAGATGCTGAACCTTCTGTGGGGTAGGGACAACAGAAATGGGCTTTTTTTGGGGTGCATATGCCTCTGTGTAGCCTCCTAAAGAAAGTGACCCTGAAATTACATTCAAAACAGTGACTAATTAAAGCTCCATTATGATGCTAATCACATTCTGCTGCTGTGCCATACGGACCAATTAAAAATTGGAAATACTTGAAATAAAATGGTCTTGAAAATGGTGTTTAATGAAACACGTATTGAGAGTTTCCTCATTTAATGTGTTAACTCTTTGGATAGTCTAGACCAGAGGGGATACTTGGCAGCACTGCTCTGGTAGCAGGAGTAATTGTGCCCTTGGTTTTTCTACCTTCTAGTGTCAGGGCTAGCCTGTGTGAGGTTGCTTTCACTGGGTGAAACTGTAACAGCACGTGAACCTGTTGCCATGGGTTACTGCTTGCCTATTTCCAAAGCCATTTCTGCTACAATCAATACAAGGTCTGAATGCTTTAAAATGGCATTAGATTTAAATTATTAAAAAAAAATAAATAAATACTGGGTTATACTTCATACCTTTACCTCCTAGAAAACCCTGAAGCAGAACTTAAGTATTCTTACAACACGTGTTTGATTTATATTGTATATAACTCAACGTAGAAGCAAAAGAGGAAGGAAATTGATGAAGACTACACCACAGAAGAGATGGGGGAGGGAGAATGAAAGGAAGAAAAGCTATTCTGTTCTGCTGTGGCATATCTGCCCAATCAAACTCCAGGCACTGAAATCCACGGGGGTGCTATTTTTTGGTGGGTTGGTTTGTGGTTGGTTTGGTTGGTTGTTTTTCCCAGTCTAAGGGATTGGGCAGAGTGGCTGGGTTGTGAACAGCCATGGGAGGGGAAGGTGGTTGGTGTGACTGAGATGGTGAGTGTGTTTGCAGAGCCAAGTGTGAGCTTTGCATCCTGTTTGGTAAGGAGGAAGCGGTAACGT
This sequence comes from Corythornis vintsioides, assembly GCA_025447755.1. Lineage (NCBI taxonomy): Eukaryota > Metazoa > Chordata > Aves > Coraciiformes > Alcedinidae > Corythornis > Corythornis vintsioides. The sequence goes on along the minus strand of JAOEGS010012568.1, from coordinate 15,851 downwards.
TCTGCGAGCTGCTGCCTTTGGTAACCCCTGAGACAGCTGTGGAAACTCTCAGCAGCAGCCATCTCTTCTCTGCAGCCTGCAGCAGCTGGCTGTGCTCTCAGAGATGCTCTGGGACAGCACCTTTGCAGCTTCCAGGGGATGGTGAAGGAATGGACACCCCTCGTTCTGCAGCGGGCCCTCGGATCTTTGTTCCGCACTGAGGATCAAGAAGATAGAGAATGATCTTCCCATTTTTTCCCCTCTCTTTTATTAGTACCTCCTAAGCCTGTCCATCTCAAACCTGGGCAGGAAAGAATTCCTCCAGCACCTTCTCGGCCTCTGCCAGCTGATCCCAAGTCGTCGAGGAGCTTAGCCCCTGGGGAGGAAGAAATCCCAATATCAGCAGGAGTCAACACGCTCATTGAGAAATTTGAAAGTATCAGGTAAATGTGGCTTTGTGAGAGCTGCTCTAATAGCTCTTTTCTGCATTTTTAACAATAGAAAACAATGGTTGTAATTATCACTTAGAAACTCCTCTCAGGATGTTATCTGCTGGCAGTGCAAAACTTGACTAACTACACAATAATTGTTATTTTTTTTAAATAAAAGCATATATTTCAACAGCTTTTAGTTTGTAACATACAGTTGTTCTTAAGGATCTAAAGACCTGCTGAATTTGGCAAGTATTCTACCAGAATTAAGTGGCCCAGAATCTGTTTTCAGTAAGTTCCTGTCTTGATGTCAGGATTGGGTTTTTTTAATTACTGGAATTGGATTGTTGTGCTATAAATCAATTGAGTTTTCTGTCTAAGATTCCTACTGTAAGCTTTCTTCCTCGAGGCAGGGGGAGTTAAATCACAATGCACTGTGAAACAACATGACGTAGAACAGTGTTTCCTCTGAAACATATATATGAGACATTAAATAGAATAAAAATATATGCATTTTTCTGTAAAACCAGCTCACTTCACAGACACATAAATGCTCTCTTCTGAAGACCAAAGCTGCCAGATGGAGCTAAGTCATTTATTTTTTAATTCATAAAGAGGGAGATGGAGAGGAGAGACACCATACTGTACCTTGGAGTGTATTAGCACCTGGGTGAGTCTGGTAAGGTGTCTTGAAAAGATAAAGTAGTGCCTTGTGCTTCAAGAACATCTCTCTGGCAGAAAATACCTTGGCTTTGTTCTGTTGAAGAACACACCTTCCCATTTGAACAAACACTTCTAAAAGATGATTACTCCCTCCCCAGTTCTTCCAACCAGACTGTTCTTCAAGGCAGCATGGGGAGTGTTAAATGCCCAGCATTCTAGTGGTGCCACTTCAGTAAAATTTACAGCTAGGAGTGATGTGTTTGTATCAGAAAACATTGGGTAAATATTTATAGCAGGGTGCACACTTCCCTCCTAGGATTGTCAAGGGGGGTGCAAGAAATCCAGCTTGAATCAAGTGATAATCAAGCCCTCTGTCATTTGGAGTACTCTTGAAACCTCTGAATGTTAGTATCAATAGCTGTGGTGCTTTCTCTACCTGCAGGCAACCTGTACATGTTCTTCAAAGAAACCAGCTAAATTTATCTCTGAAGATGGAGCCTTGCCTGGACTCATCCAAACAACCAGGCTCATGTGACTGTGACATGGTGGCTTCCAGCAGCTCTTCCACAAAGGAAAAAAGTGAACCAGATGAAAACGAGGCAGACATACCATGCAGCACAGACCTCTCCAGCACAGACATCATGAAAATTAAAGAGCTAAGTATAGGTGATAACAAAAGCCTTGAAGACTGTACTGCTGTGACTGTGAGCAAAGAGTCCTCTAGAGAGCTTGGCAGCAAGGACTCAACTGCAGAACTGAATGGTAATGGTAAAATCCCCAACAGGGACAGTGGCATTGACAGTCCTTCCTGCAGCGTGGCAGGGGAAACTTTCCCCAGTGAAGAAGGTGCTGAGCAGAAGAAGCCAAGTGTGGCTGGGAACCCAGGGGAGATGGAACCTGAGAAAAAGGGCCCCAAACCTTCCTCTGTGGAGCAGAAGAGAGACTCCACTCAGGATGAAGACAGTGACATTGATGAAGGAAGCAGCGAGGAGCAGGAGACAGCAGAAGTGCCAAAGTTAGACTATTTGGATGTAAACAAGGTAAGGTAGTTTGTTTGTTGCTGTTCAGTTCTCTGACATCAGTTCCTGACTCTGGCCAGAGATCCCTGCATCACTTCTGTACTTCCTTGGGGTTTCTTTTGGTTGGTTGGTTTGCATCAAAGGATCATAACAGTCACTATAATTTCCTGCTTGATGCAGGTCATAACTTGTTCCTGATCTAGATGGTATCTTTTAGAAAGGTTCCCAGTCTTGATTGAAAAGGGTTCATATAAGAGCATCCATCAAAGCCAGAGGCAAGTTGTTAAAATTTAAGTGCTTTTGTGGGTGAAGACTCACTGTGTTTCTTGTTTAGGTTTCTCTAGCTTCAGCTTCTAGTCCTTAGACCCCTTGTTTGCAGTAAGGCCCCACTGATGTGCAGAGGGCTGACTGGACAAGGTGTCAGGGCCTTGCATCCTAGTGCACATCCATGATGGAAATTAGTTTATTTTCTACACAAAGCCTGTGTTTCTTTGGGACTACTTCATGGGTGCAAAGTAGTTGATTTGAGGGTATTTATATCAAATTATTCTTTGGGAAACTGTAGCTAGAAGATATATTCATTGAATCCAGAGTGGTGTAGTCCAGGCCGTTGTATATTTGCTGCAGCTGTATAAGATTGAAGAAAGATTCCTTTGATGATCTGTTTATCAAGACAGTTATTTTTAGAAATAGTGCTGATAGAATGGGTTATATTTTTTTCAGAAAAAGAAAATGGAAAAGGCTTTGAGCAAAATGGCTGCAAAATATTCCACTTCTTTTTTTTTTTTTTTTTTTGTGGTGGGGTTTTTCTGTGTTTGGGAATGTTATGTTTTGGGGTTAATTCTTTTTTTTTCCCACTCAGCTATCATGACAGTAAAGTTAATATACTGGATTTTTGTTTTCTTAGTATGATGAGCACTAGCAACTAATGAACTGTAGCTATTGAACTATAGTGTTCACATCTCAGCTTGTGCAAATATGGTGATTGTGTTGAAATCACTGAATATATTCCAGTTTCTGTATGTAAAGAGCTTGTCCTTTGGGTTAACACTCATTTGGCAGCTTCTGGGTCAAACTGACCAGTGACTATTGAAGAGTGATAAAATTGTATGAGGTTATGTGGTGTGCAAGAAGTTGTGTCTCTCAGAGCTGACAAGTACAGTTTCAGACTAAAGTTAATGCTCTGTGGTGTCCTTTTCTTTTCCAAGAATAGAAGCAGCCTGATGAGGCAAATACTCTTACAGGAAGGTATGAAAACAGCCCACACTTTTCTCTCATGAATGCATTGCTTTGTGCTGCAGTTCCTCCTGCTGCTGCTTTATCTCAAGCTGCTGTGACTGGACCCATCTTCCATTCATGTCAGTCGGGCACTGCCTCTGCAGCCTGAGGCTCCTGATGCTTCATGGCCATGCTGCTCCTCCTGCCAGCTCAGTGGATGCCAAAGCCCAGGTGTTAGCACGAGGTCAGCCAGAGGGATGAGAAAAGGACCCAGCAGAGTAGGAAGCAGCAAGGGCTACTTGCACCAGGTTGTTCTGGCCAAAGCCAACTGCTCTGTGTTGGTGGGGAGGGTATCACCACATCTGCCTCTGTGTGAGTCTGCAGTCCCAGCTGGCAGCTGCTGTGCATTCAGGCCTGTGCCAGCTCCATGAGAGCCAGGGAGGGTTCCCTTGCCTTGGCACTGTGTAAGTCAGATGTGGCTGCCTGGCCGTGGAAGGCTGTGCTGCAGATTTGCCTGAGGCTTGCACAGGAGTGAATGCATAGCACTGTGAGGGCATTCAGCAGGACTGCAGGGGCTGTACTGGCAAAGGAGGGGTTAAAGTGGGATCTGCAGGAAACATCTCAGTGGTGGAGACTCCAGCTAACTTCTGCCCATAAGCTTCTATTAATGCAACATCTCATGCATCCATTGACATCTGGTATCTCTTCAGCAGTCTGCTCTGCAGGGCTGTTTACATTTCAGATGAGCAGCAGCACAACCCAAGGGTTCTGGTGCTGTTGGTCTTCCCTCGTGTGTGTTTATACATATAAATGTATTTATATGTTTATACATATAAACACACACTCTGAAATACTGATAATGTATGTGTATGTGCTGGTATGCATCTGAAATGTTCTTTAAGATTATTAGTTGCAACATGCCAGTGAGAAAACTGTGAATTAAATGAGAAAATAATGCATCTGCTAATTAAATCTGCTGTTTGGACAGTATCAAAATAGCTCTGGCAAACCCAAGCAGGAGACTTTACTGTAGGATTAAGAAGTGTTTTTCTGACAAATGCTAATGTTCTGCAAGACATTAGAGTTTTGGAGGTTCTTTTTAAGTCTTTTTCCTTAGGCTAAGTATCCATATAGTATGAAATAATGCTGATAAAGCACAGTTATGAGGCCATAATTCTCTGCAGCACGTTTGATGGAATTTTGAGAGATTGATCTCTAGAGGAAAATTGGTTTCGTTTTCTTGTATTACTGTTCTTCCTCAAGTGCATTTCTGTGATGCACTTGAGGTTCTCCCTTGCACTTTGAGTTGATTTCACTTAGCAAAAGGCAGTTTTGATGCTGACCAAGCTGCAGTAAGTTAGCTTGGCTTTGTAACCACATGGCTGAGAGATTTGCTGCAGCTTCTGCAGTGTAAGGATTGTGCCCTCTTCTGGGGATGATGCTGTGTGTGTTCGGTTTCCACAGCATCCTCCCACTCTCCACAGCATCCTCCCACTCTCCCCTTGGATTCTCTTACAGGTCTGAGGCACTTTGGACTAAGGGTTAGGGTAAAGGACAGTGACAGTGAGATTTTAAATGGACTTGTTCAGTAGTTATTCTTAGCTTGGAAGCTCACATCATCCTTAAGAAAAATGATAATTTTCCAGTAAGCAAGATATAGGAACTGGAAGAAAGAGAGGTGAGTTTGATCTTTGGGAAGACCCAGCTCCTTCAGAAAGCTGCTTCCCTCTTCCTACCCCTCGTGTCAGACTTTGCAGCTGCCTGACAGAGGAAACCAGGGCTGTCATTAAACATGCAGATTTCAAGAAAGCTTTGTTACAAGTACAGCTGCAGAATTATTTAATGATGCCTCACTAACTCCTAGGATATCAAGTGAAGCTCATAAATAAACCTAACTAGGAAAAAAAAAAATCTCAAACTTTCTACTTCAGATATCTTTCCATCCAGCACCCAAGCTTTCACACAGCCCATGGTGTGTAAAATATAACATATTACATTAACAATATAACATTGCCTGATATGTGACTTGTTTTATCTGATGTAGCTGTGGCTCTGCAGTGTGATGTGGGTTCTTTTGGGAGCCTGCAGCACCGTCTACTACGTCTCACTGTTAGCACAAAATGATTGGAATATGTTTTAAAATCTCAGGAGTGACTTCCTAGGATTTCCAGTTCCCTTTTATCAAACTGAAAACGAACAAAGAGAGCTTATTAGTTTTGATGATGTCTCAGAAAATGACAGGAGCTCATGGAACTGAGGCATGTTTGGTTACAAAAGAAAAAAAGGGGAAAAAAAGTCATACAAGTGAGACTGAGGGGCTGTCATGCTCTGCTGTCATACAGACAAGGCTTTGCCAGCTGACTGGGAACAGTGGAGGAATGCTTCTGAGATGGCTAACACTTCATATCTTTCTATTTAGATATTTTTCACTAACAGGGGGTCATTGGTAATCACAAAACAAATGCTTTTCTCCATCTGTACTTCTTTCTGCCATGTAAAACAGTAATAACAAAGTCCCAAGTGGGCCTCATACAATCAGAGAATCAGAGAATCAGAGAATGTTTAGGGCCAGAAGGGACCTTCAAAGGGCATCTGCAGTGAGCAGGGACACCCTCAACTAGACCAGGCTGCTCACTTCCATTCTGGCTGTATGTGGCTGGAGTTTCACTTCTGATTTCATTGTACAGTTTGTGTTGGAAAATTTGGCCAAGTCAGACCTTTGGGTAAGATTATCCCTATGTATATTCTGAAAAAAAATGTGCATAGGTCCAATGTGTTAGTCATAATGCTGGTTAGGAAGATTCAGATACGTTTCCATCACCAATTTTGTTTTCTTTAGAAATATCCTAAGGGAATTGAGATCCCAGTGCAGCAAAGATGATGGCCAAGCCTAAGAGAACTTCACACAGTTTTCAGCATTTTTGAGTAGGGAGTTGTCTATCTTTCTGGGTCTTTCTGTGTTCATTGAAGAGGTGACTGGTGGGGTTTTAAAGCATAACTGTATATGATCTTAAGATTAAAAACCCAATTGAGTTTGCAGATAGGCATTACTATTCCTTTAGAAACACAGACCATGAAAATACGTCGTTCAGAGTGAACTGAATTATGGCTCAGACTTTGGAAAGCTGTCCTGCCATGACACAAAATGAGATTACAAGAATAGGGCTGCCTAATTATCTGCTGTTTCATTTAAAATGTTATATGCATTGAAAGGCAAATATGTGGCAAATTAGCATGAAAAAGCCATGCCTATCTGCCCCTAGCAGAGCCAGCAACTGAAGATAGAGTTGCTCTTTAAAACTGAGCTCAAGATGAGAGTCTGTTCAGCCCTTGTTTGGTATTTAAGCAGATGTCAGCAAGTTTTTTGGAAATATAAACTGAATTGCAGATGGTGAGGGTCAGGAGGTTAGAAAGTGCCTGTGCTATGTAAAGATTTACTTCCAAGAACAAATGTAGTTGGTCGGAAATAATTATTTTGCAAATGGTGAATTCAAACAAATCAAAGGATGCCCTTGGCAGCTGGCATGTTAGATCAGTGCCTTTCATTCAGGTGCTCTTTTGTGCCCAGCAAAACTGGCAGATAAATTATTTCTCAGTGAGAGATCCTTGTAGTTATTGGCCATCAGTGCATTTCATTATAAGTAATATCTTGGCCAGGCTTGTAGCAAGTTCAGAGCTTTGTTGTTCTGTGATATTTATTTATTTATTCATTTATTTTTTTTTCCCCTCCTAAATATTTATATGTATCACATGAATGAGTGAAGCAGGATCATAGAAACATAGATGCACTGAGTTGGAAGGGACCTCTAGAAGTCATCTAGTCCACCCCTTCTGCAGCAAGCAGGGACAGCTTTAGCTAGAGCAGGTTGCTGAGAGCCCCATCAAGCCTGACCTTGAATGTCTCCAGGGATGGGGCCTCCTCCATTCCCTGGACACCCTGTTCCAGTGTCCACCACCCTCATAGCAAAGAACTTCTCCCCAGTGTCCAATCTAAAAGTAAGATTAAGCTGAAGTAAGGGGGCAGGAGGGGCTGTTCACACCTTTCTTGTTGACTTTGCTTGGAAACAAAGTAAGGTGATGCTGAAGAAGCTTAAAGGGAGCATTTAATGGACGTTTTCAATCAATCTGACAGTGACTGCAGGGTTATGTTTAGAAATTCCTGCCACAAGTGCTAGTGAGCCTATGGAGATGGACAGACTTTTGGGATGTCGTTGGTGAGGGGCCCAGGTGCTTCCTGAACTGGAAACAGCTCTGTGTGTTTAACAGACTTCAGCTGCAGTTTTGCTCCATGGGTTTGTCCAGTCCTTTTGTGAGCCTGCATGAAGGTTTTCCATCTGCACTGACCTGTTGCTTGAGGAAGCAGCTCGTGGTCTTGAAGCAGCACTTCAGTCATTTTATTTGATGCCCTTTAGTTTTCCCATGGAGGAAAGAGTGAATAATAGCATTCTGTTGATGCTCTGTCATATTAATCATGTATACATCTCTTCATTGCTGTTGCCTCCTTTTTTTTTTTTTTCTTTTTTTTTCTTCTATATCCAGCCCTGTAAAATTTCCCTGCACTTGATCATCCTTGCTGCCCATTTTGTATGTTTGTATCCCTGAACACCCCTCACTTCTGAATTGGTTTGGTTATACGTAAGCACAGCAGCTAAAATCTAGACCCTTAGAAAGGTATCAGAAAGCTAAAGCCTGTATCCTAATAATTCAAGTATTTTTAAGCACTGAGAGAGCAAAGAGTCTCTGTAGTTTTTGGCCAAACTGTGAAGAAACTCAGTACTTCATAACTGCAGTCAAGCTTTTAATTAGTTTTTTGTTTTGTTGGGGTTTTTTAAAATGATCTTAATGAAGGACTTCACTGAGTGACTTGGGTTACATTGCTGAAAATTCTTTCCAGGGAATTGGCCAGTGTTTAAAGCAGCTCAGAACTCTTAGAAATATGCCAGAGTAATGCTGTGCTGGCCAGGGAGAGAAAACTGCAGCCAAACAGGTCTGGTTTCTGGTTTTCTTTTTAGTCACAGGACCTGAATCCAAAAAGGAGAACAGATGGTTTACAGTCTAGTGCCTTAGTTACCAAATAGACTAGACTTATTTCCAGATTTGGAGGGTATTTCTGGTTCTTTATAAAAAAAAACCCATAACGAGCTGATGTCCTGAGCAGCCACTGACTGCATCACTAATTGCTCTTTCAGAAAACTGCTTTTAAAATGTCTCTGGAGCAAATCTTTTGAGGAGGGATGCGGAGCAGCTTCTGAAATGTGTTAACCCCCTTCACTTAGCTTTCTCTACTGGCAGAGAGCACTTGATGAAACTTAGGTTTGTAGGTGCAGATGGATTGTGTTATCTGTAACTGGTTTTTTTTGGTTTGTTTTCCAGTGTACAGAGCCCCAAAAGCTGTTCAACATTGCAAATGAACTGCTCCATACAGAAGAAGCATATGTGAAAAGACTCCATCTGTTGGACCAGGTAATTCAGTTTGGAACAAACTTGCTTTAGTCTCTGTGGGCAGCACTGATGTCCTGTGTTCATCCCCTAACCTGTAGCCTCTAGTGTGAAAATGCTATGTATGGAAGGTGGATTTTACATGCCACGGGTCCCAGAGGTGAGCCTGTGGCAAGAACAAGATGTTGGAAAGAGGAATTGAAGAGCAGCAGCCTAAGACAACAGACGTCATCAGCACTTGGTTCCTTCCTGAGCATACATGGAGAGGAAAAGGAAGTCGTGGGGATGCTGAAGGCACTGAGATATGATGAAATCCATGATTGCTCTGTAATGTGCAAGAGTTTCACTCAAATCAGGCCACGTAGCTGAGCCCCATGCTCACAGTGATTTTTTTATTTTTATTTTTTTTTTCCCCCCCAGTGTATTCCATAATTGTTATACAAAGATGTTTGCATGTGGGGATAGTCTTAACTCATGTGATGAATCTGAACTTTATTCCACATCAACAGTTGAGCCTGCAGGGTTCAGGCAATTCTATAATTAGCTCAAATTAAAACAAAACAAAACAAAAACAAAACAAAACCATGCCCAAGAATATGCAGGGAAGCAATAAAAACAAGGGTGAGTCACAATGCTTACCAAGTGCTTTTTAAAAATGAGAATTAAAAAGAAAACTGTCACCTTGCTGTGAGTCTGGTCAGAAGCTGTAATTTACAGAGCCCTCTGTCCTATGACTCTATGGAAGGACTTTTGTGGAAGCCTTTCCAATGTTTGCTTTGGATGACCAGCAACTGTTTCAAGACCTTAGAACTAAGGAGTGTCTTTCCCTTTTGTTCAGTACAGTGTAATTTTTCACACAGAGAAACAAAAATAACCACGTGGATTCTTTTTCTTTACATAGATAGGAGAAATTGCTCTTCAGGGGGTGGTTCTTTGAAACTATAGGCCCAAATATGAGATGTTTGGTCTTCTCAGTAGTATCAATTATTTTTTACTGACCCCTCAGGTTTTGCTAATATATGGCTATTGCTCACAGTTATAAATTTTCCCCTAATTGACTTCCATTTTCTGAACTTCCTGAAGACCCCAAGGACTGACTACCAGAAGTCAAACATTGTAGCTCTGTTCTAAGTCAGTCAGCTTTGTAATATTGC